>CAUYQU010018583.1:0-69403 GCA_963574635.1 Cheracebus regulus | reverse complement strand
GCCCACCACGCACCCCTGATGTTCGCCGCCTGGCGAGCCCTTAGCCTTGCTGTAGAGACTTCGTCGCCCTTGGTAGAGTTTATTTTTTTGATGGCTAAGATACTGCTGATGCTGAAATAAAGTAGGGTTTTGGCCTGCCTGTGAAAAAAAAAAAAAAAAGAAGAGCGGACCAATGTTCTGTTTCTGATTGATTATGAGGCAACAAATGTACTATTAAAATTTCTCTCTACTTTGGGCCTTCATCTTCCATCTATCAAAGGCATAAGATTGTGCATATATAAGACTGGCTGCAGACTTCACAAGCCTGAGGTCAGGAATTCGAGACTAGCCTGGCCAACATGGTGAAACCCCATGTCTACTAAAAATACAAAAAAAAAAAAAAATTAGCCAGGTGTGGTGATGGGTGCTTGTAATCCCAGCTACTCAGGAGGCTGAGGCAGGAGAATCACTTGAACCTGGGAGACGGAGGTTGCAGTGAGCCAAGATTGTGCCATTGCACTCCAGCCTGGGAAACAAGAATGAGACTTCGTCTCAAAAAAAAAAAAAAAGTATATCCCATGAGTGCACACAACAGACCACCTTTTCACTTCAATTGTTCATAGAGACAAAGCAAAGGAAAAAATGGACAGATAAGAGTCTCATGATAGCAGATAAGTCTTGATTCATGATCTTGGGGAAAAGCTGTCCATGTCAAGAATGCTGTCTTCTTCTAGGGAGAAACTTTTCTGGTTAGCTTTACCTTGAGGTTTCCAATGTATAGTTCCAAGAGTGTAGAAGGACCTTTCTGAGTTGTGAGATAATGAATCCAAGGTTCAAGGTCCTGAAGGTTTGCTGCAGTGTGGATGGTAAGGGCAGTTTGTTTCCGATGTTCTCAGAACCTTAACCCATCTTCAGGTTCTATATTGTGAAGGAGTTGATTGTCTTCAGTCAGAGGACCATGAAAAGCTTTCTTTGCCTGGTGAAAATACAATTCGGCATAATGAGCTGCTGTTATAACTTCAGCCCTCTTGGATGGGAAAGCTTTAATACAACCGGCAGACATGCATTGACAATGACAATCAGGCCAGGCACAGTGGCTCACATCTGTAATCCTAGCACTTTGGGAGGGTGAGGCAGGCAGATCACCTGAGGTCAGGAGTTTGGGACCAGCCTGGCCAACATGGTGACCCCATCTCCACTAAAAATATAAAAATTAGCCGGGCGTGGTGGCACACACCTATAATCCCAGCTACTTGGGAGGCTGAGGTGGGAGAATCACTTGAACCCAGGAGGCAGAGGTTGCAGTGAGCTGAGATTGTGCCACTGCACTCCAGCCTGGGTGACAAGGTAAGAGATGCTGTTTCAAAAGGAAAAGAAAATGGCAATTGAATGAAATCCCTCTATAAATGATTAAATGGCCAATCAGATAGCAGAAATGTACCGAAGTTTTGATTGTCTCCCCAGGAATGTGGGTTTGACAAATCAAATATTGGTCATAAACTATTTTTGGAATTTATTTATTTTTTATTTTTTTTTTATGGAGACAGGGTCTCAGTATGTTGCCCAGGCTGGCCTTGAACTCCTAAGCCTGTGATACTCCTGCTTTGGCTTCCCAAATTGTTGGGATTACAGGTGTGAGCCACTGTGCCCGGCCTTTTTTAGCAATTTGGAACAGTCACCACACCAATATCTGTATTTTAAATTTGGGCTATTTTATCTCTTCCATGATGAGTCACAAAATGCAGAGCTTTTAATAACGAAAGCTTTAAGGACTCAGGAAGGACAAGGAAGCCACTGAGAGTCTCCATGAGTCCATACTTAACACTGGACTTATGTCCTTTTAACTACCAGTTATTTTTCCAATTTTGGTGCACAGGACGAATAACTGGTAGGTTATAGGTAATTTGACTTGGACCATGGAGTTCCTTCAAATTATATCTCTAAATAAGTTCTGTACTGGCTGATTTAGTGTGAAAATCTGGAAAAGTATTTTCTTGGTATTCCATTAATTTGTGTTCTGCTTGGTTTGGCAGTGTCATGAACCAGTCACTCTGAGTTCTGATAATTCTTACCCAGTCCAAATGATATGATTCTAAAGTTATCAGAAACCTGTATTCAAGAGTGCTTTTCATAATCCTTTCCATCCTCTCATGAACCTTCTTAAAGACTCAATACTCAGCCAGGCACAGTGGCTCACGCCTGTAATCCTAGCATTTTGTGAGGCCAAGGTGGGCAGATCACTAGAGGCCAGAAGTTTGAGACCAGCCTGGCCAACATGGTGAAACCCCATCTCTACTAAAAAGCATAAACATTAGCCAGGTGTGGTGACTTACACCTGTAGTCCCACCTACTTATGAGGCTGAGGTTGCAATGAGCCAAAATCATGCTGCTGCACTCCAGCCTAGGCAACAGAGCAAGATCCTGTCTCAAAAAAAAAAAAATAAAAGACTCAATACTCTTGGATTTTGTATGCTTCTGAAGTTTTCAGGAAAACTGCACCAGAATTAAGCAATTAACTGAGGAAATGACTTTAAATGGTCATAAAGACACAATTGACAAGGAAATTTGGTTACATCTGTGGCCTACAAAAACTTAACATAATGACCATAATTATGACTTACAGCATATTCCCAGACATATTAGAATTTTAAAAATCCTGTATAATTTTGGAACAGATACTAATAACATATTTATTTACATATAACTTGAAGAAGGTTAAACATCATTTTTTAAAACATCATTTCTTATTTGACGATGCTTCCTATGTAATTTAATATGCAAAATAATCCTGTTTATCTCTCTTTTAGATGCTTCAGGCACCCTCTGTAGCATCCCAGAGTTACAGGTCAAAAAAGACTTAACTTTGAAGCTGTTATTTGATTTTGGGAAGCCTATTAAATATGTCAAAGGTTTAAAACACTTGACCAAAATAGCATCACTGGTCACTGAAAAATAATAGTCATTTATGGCCGGGCACGGCGGCTCATGCCTATAATCCCAGCTCTTTGGGAGGCTGAAGCGGGTGGATCATGATGTCAGGAGTTTGAGACCAGCCTGGCCAACCTGGTGAAACCCCACCTCTACTAAAAATACAAAAATTAGCTGGGCATGGTGGTGCATGCCTGTGTTCCCAGCTACTTGGGAGGCTGAGCAGCAGAATCATTTGAACCAGGGAGGTGGAGGTTGCAGTGAGCCAAGATTGCACCATTACACTCCAGCCTAGGCAACAAGAGCAAAACTCTGTCTCAAAAAAAGTCGTTTATTTAGCCAAAGATAATTAAAAGATCTCTTTAAAAACCCAAAACCTGTAGTCATCGATACAGGAGACTCAGTTTTCCAAATAATCAAAAGACCTGAGAAAGATAGTATGAGACAGAATCTGTCTCTTCTTCTGTCTTCTCTCTGTTTATTCTTTTTGAAGTTTACTCAAAGAATGAACAAAAATATTTTACTGTCTTATTAATAATACATGAAATTTTTGTTCAAAAGAGAAAACAAAATTTTACTTTTGTAAAAGTGAATTATCAATACTAAAGCTAATTTTAATACAACCTTACAAATAAATTTATCAAACTTATCATCTTTTAACTATACAAGATTTTTATAAACATTTACATTTTACATTTTCCACCAACTTCTATAGTTTTATCTATTTTCTACTCCTTTAATTTGCAACCTTTCCGTAACTCCAAACTAGACAAATTTTTTTTAACAAACACACATTTTTATGCCTTTATAACTTTTCTCATCAAAGCATATCTTGCTTTTGCCTATAAACTCTGTACACAGAATTGTTTCTCTCATATCTAGTAGTATTAGTTACATGTATTAACTACAGTATTAACATCTAGTAACCTGGCTGGGTGCAGTGGCTCACACCTGTAATCCCAGCACTTTGGGAGCTGAGGCCAGTGGATCCACCTGAGGTCAGGAGTTTGAGACCAGCCTGGCCAACATGGCAAAACCCCATCTCTACTAAAAATACAAAAATTAGTCAGGTGTGGTAGCACATGCCTGTAATCCCAGCTACTCAGGAGGCTGAGGCAAGAGAATCACTTGAACCCAGGAGGTGGAGGTTGTAGTGAGCTGAGATGGCACCATTGCACTCCAGCCTGGGCAACAGAGGGAGGCTCTGTCTCAAAAAAAATAAAGAGAGAGAGAGAGAAAGAAAGAGAAAGAAAGAAAGAAAGAAAGAAAGAAAGAAAGAAAGAAAGAAAGAAAGGAAGGAAGAAAAAGAAAGAAAGAAAGAAAAAGAAAGACACTTAGTAACCTTAATTTCTAGTGAAAACCCTAGAAAGTAATTTGTTGTTGTTGTTGTTGTTGTTGTTGTTGTAACAGTCTCCCTCTGTCGCCCAGGCTGGAGTGCAGTGGCATAATCTCAGCTCAGTGCAACCTCTGTCTCCCAGGTTCAAGTGATTCTCCTGCCTCAGCCTCCTGAGTAGCTGTGATTACAGGCGCATGCCACCATGCCCAGCCAATTTTTTGTATTTTTAGTAGAGACAGGGTTTCAACATATTGGTCAGGCTGCTTTTGAACTCCTGACCTCAAGTAATCCACCCACCTTGGCTCCCAAAGTATTGGGATTACAGGTGTAAGCCACCACATTTGGCCCCTAGGAAGTAATTTTGAACTGTTTTATATCAGTATTTGTGGAGAAAAACCATTTTATAATTGTTTAGAAAGATGCTTCTTCAAATTATTGTTTATTAATAGATCTAAATTTATATTTAACTTTTCTATACCATATTAGTAATTCATATTTTAGTATTTTAATCTCACTGCAACCTCTGCCTCCCAGGTTCAAGCAAATCTTGTGCCTCTGCCTCCTGAGTAGCTGGGATTATAGGTGTGAGCTACTGTGCCCAGCCTTTTTAGACATAGTCTTGTTCTGTCACCCAGGCTAGAGTGCAGTGGTGCTATCTCGGTTCACTGCAACCTCCTCCTCCCTGGTTCAAGTGATTCTCCTTCCTCAGCCTCCCAAGTAGCTGGGATTACAGGTGCCCGCCACCACCCTGACTAATTTTTTTTATGTTTTAAAAGAGACACGGTTTCACCATGTTGGCCAGGCTGGTCTTGAACTCCTGACCTCAAGTGATCTGCCTGTCTCAGTCTCCCAAAATGCTGGGATTACAGGCATGAGGCACTATGTCCGGTTACTATACCTAAAGGATCCAACCTCTCTCAAAATAGCCAGTAGGCAAGCAGGGGAATCTGGGAAGAAGGGGCATATCGGGTTTGCTTCTGCCTTGTAGCTGCTGGTCCAGGCACTGAGAGCACCCCTCCAGACCTCAGTATGGCCTCATATACAGACTCATGAATGTAGCGGTTCTAAACCAGAAACACAAGCTCACCGTCAAATCAAGCATCTAATTATATTTAACTGATCATTTTGAAGCCATTTTTATTTTACCAACAATTTAAAAACTATCTTTATCAAATATGATCACATATACATAACACATCTAGATATGCAAACACACAGAAATAGAGCTGTCATAAAGCTGGCTTTTTAATTTACTGGCTTTTAAATAGCTTCTCTTTTCCCCATGCAGACCATCAATCTTCCAATTGTCTGTTTCATTGCCCTAAGCAATTATTAACTATGCAAGGCAATTGCATTTCTAAAGAGACAACTTTTAGGTAAAACAAAAAAAAATTATATTTCATAAGCACAGAGCTAAGATTTTAGGACTAAATATATCATCATGTGCTTAAACCAAGGAAAAAAACAGTGCTCACGTAAAAGTCCAATCAAACAAGATGGCTAGAAAAGCACCTTACATAAAGGTATGACTTATTATGTAAACTTAAAACAATGATAAGAGTTTCTAATGTACATAGGCAGACATCCTTAAAAACTGAGATTTCCTTAATGGATGTAATTTTCTTTTACAGAAGGGTTTCAAGATAGCCAATTCAATTCCAGAAAGGTATATTTTATTTTATTTTTATTATTATTATTATTTTGAGACAGAGTGTCCCTTTGTCACCCAGGCTGGAGCACAGTGGCATGATCTCGGCTCACTGCGGCACCCACTTCCTGGGTTCAAGCGATTCTTGTGCCTCAGCCACCCGAGTAGCTGGGATTACAGGCATGTCCTGCCACACATGGCTGATTTACATATTTTTAGTAGCGATAGGATTTTGCCATGTTGGCCAGGCTGGTCTTGAACTCCTGACCTCATGTGATCCATCCTCCTCAGCCTCCCAAAGTGCTGGGATTACAGGTGTGAGCCACTGTGCCCAGCCCAGAAAGATGGATTTTAGTTCAATAGGTGTTCTTTTTAATTTAGACACTGTTTCTTAGCTAAAATTTACTGAGTTCAGAGTGAAGCTCTTTAAGGAATGAGACAAAAAAAAAAAAGCATTCTCTATACCTGGACTCAGCATAAATAAATCTGAAAAAGAATCCTTGCCTCTTATAATAACTTTATCTCAATTAGCTTTCTTTTCACCTTTGGGGTGGGATGGTAACTAAGTTAAAAGATTAGGAGATTTAATTTTTCTTATCAGTTAGTTGTTTAAGCTTTTATTTGCCTTTTATAAAGAGTCTTTAAATACAAATATTAAAATCTCTTTAGAAACTTTTCGACTGGGCTCAGTGGCTCATGCCTGTAATACCAGCACTTTGGAAGGCCAAGGCGGGTAGATCACTTGAGGTCAGGAATTTGAGACCAGCCTGGCCAACATGGAGAAATTCCATCTCTACTAATAATACAAAAATTAGCCGGGTGTGGCAGTGCATGCTTATAACCCCTGCTACTCAGGAGGCTAAGGCAGGAGAATCTCTTGAACCTGAGAGGTGGAGGTTGCAATGAGCTGAGATCATGCCACTGTACTCCAGCCTGGGCAACAGAGCGAGAGACTCTGTTTCAAAAAAAAAAAAAAAGAGAAAGAAAAAAAAAATTTCTTTAGTAGCTTCTGTATATCAGTAGGCATCCCTAGATGAGACTACTTTGGGGAGGACTCATTTTCAAATGTACTTCTTCCAGTGCAGTGCTGTTCATTTGTTTCTTCTTTTTTCTTTTTTAGAGAGATGGGGTCTCACTATGTTGCCTAGGTTGTTCTCAAACTCCTTGACTCAAGCCATCCTCCCAAAAGTGCTGGGATTATAGGCATGAGCCACCACTCCTGGCCCAGTATTATTTATTTGGAATGTTCTACTGTAACTTATCTTTAGTAAGATTTCACCATTTCCTAAGCCGTTGCTGCTTCCAGGGCCTAATACTTATGCATGTATAAACTGGAAGGTATTCAGTTCTTCGAAAATTAAGGATCCAATTTTTACCTAAAATACTGGCTTTGGCTCTCAGATCCCCTCAATCAACTTTGCCAGTGATTTTTCCTTACCTAAGAATACAAGAAGAATGAAACAGAGGGGGTAGAACACAAAAATCCCTACGAATTTCCAAAAGCTGAAGTTTACACCCCCTGCAATATTGCCACTTACTACCAATTTCTTTCTGCAGTCAGACGTATATAAAAGGCCTCTAATTGGATCCATACCAGTTAATTATCAGATCCAACTCAATCCTAGACCCAGTCCAATTTCTGCCATGACTTTCAAACCCAGTTTGGATCAGAAATTTGCTCAAACAAATCAGAGAGCTCAGAACACAAGTTCGTGGAGCAGAGGGAGAACTTACCACAATCCCCAGTTGCTATGAGAGACAGCAGTGGACACAATGGGTCCAGGAGGTACCTCACGTGGTCACTAGTGCTCCTGGAAGTTGCTGGAAGCTCTACTTTACATCCCACTTCTGACACCATCTGTTAAAGGAAAATCCTTGGCCAAATGAAATTTAATAGATTTAATTGAGCAAAGAGCAATTCGCAAATCGGGCAGCCTCTGGAACTAGATTCAGAGAGACTCCATCACAATAATGTGGTGGAAGAAGATTTTTGGACAGAAAACAGAAAGTTACATACAGAAAACAGAAATGAGGTACAGAAACAGCCCAGTTGATTACAGCTTGGCATTTGCCTTATTGGAACACAGTTTGAACAGTTGGCCCCCTTTGATGGCCAAAACTGGGTGATTGGCACAAGAGTAGGATACATTCTGTTTACACCTTCATTTAGGTTATAGCTCACTATGTACAGAGAAACCTTTAGGCTGAATTTAAAATATGTAAGGAGGCAGCTTTAGGCTAAACTTGATTTAACAAAAGGGTAGTGTGAATGTTTCTCATGGGTCAACAATCGGGCACAGGCTGGATCTGGTGGCTCACACCTATATTCCCAGAACTTTGGGAGGCTGAGGTGGGAGGATTGCTTGAGGTCAGGCATTCAAGACCAGCCTAGGCCACATAGCAAGACTCTGTCTCTACAAAATCAAAAAACTATCTGGATGTGGTGGCACACACCTATAGTTCCAGCTACTCAGGAAGCTGAGGCGTGAGAATCACTTGAGCCCCAAAATTTGAGGCTGCAGTGAGCTATAATTATGCCACTGCACTCCAGCCTGGGCAATAGAGTGAGATTCTGTCTCTTAAAAAAAAAAAAAAAAAAGTGAGCCCAGCTAAAGAGTGACCCTTTGAGGTCCCGGTAGCAAGAAGCTGGGAGTAAAGATGTCACAGAAAACCATTCAGAAACAGATCCACCCCCCTGGCCAAGGAATTGTGGAAGGAAGATCCCAGGGACAGGAGTCTCAGCAATCTACAAAGCATCCAAACAGAAAATCCGTTTGAATTCTCTGCCAACCCAGAGAATGCAAATCCAGCTGGCCAAGTGGCATGTGACCAGCCCCTTACCTCATCTCCTGTCCTGTCCCTCCCCTAGTGATGATGGAAACAGTGCTATGGAAGGGAGAGAGGAGGAGATTGGGTTGGAGGAAAAAGACGATCATCACCCCTTTCTCAGAGACAGCAGTGCCAACTACAAGTGTCTGCAAGTGAGGGAGAAGCCTTTCCTTCACATGAAGACTTAAGAATTACTTCTATGTAGCTATTAAATTGAGACAGTCTTTCTGACTTAAAATGACTGAAGGCTTCTCTGCGACCTGAAACTGAGCCCGCTGAGCAGAAGAAACGCTTCCCCCCTGACTCAGGTTAGAAAGGGTTGTGGGAGGTCAGGCTTGGTGGCTCACACCTATAATCCCAGCACTTTGGAAGGCCAAGGTGGGCGGATCACTTGAGGTCAGGAGTTCAAGACCAGCCTGGCCCACATGGTAAAACACTGTCTCTACTAGAAACACAAAAATTAGCCAGGTGCAGTGGCATGTGCCTGTAATCCCAGCTACTCAGGAGGCTGAGGCAGGAGAATCACTTGAACCCAGGAGGTGGAGGTTGTAGTGAGCCAAGATCATGCCACTGCACTGCAGCCTGGGCGACAAGAGCAAAACTCTGTCTCAAAAAAAAAGAAAGAAGGAAGGAAGGAAGGAGAGAGAGAGAGAAAGAAAGAAAAAAAAAGAAGAGAAAGAGAAAGAAAGAAAGAAAAAGAAAAAGAGTCTTGCTTATGATGCTCATGAAGGATGTGACCTCCAATTTCAGGAGAATACATTTTCCCCCAAATGATCTTGTGCCTTCCACCCAACCTTGAATACTGTGGACAGCCTGGCCCAGCCCTAAATCTAGCCAGGGGAGTTGCACAACACCAGCCCTGTGCCATTTAGAGCTGCCTTAACCCACCCTGGACTTTTGAAACCTAAAGGTCCTCTCCAGAGAAAGGACCAAAGGAATAGGGACTGAGCTTCCAGGATAAATGACAATGTGCAGAAGTTCTGAGAGATGTTTGCTCTGTCAGGGAACTTGTGCCAAATGTGGGGTTTCAAGCCTCTCATTTAGAGTCTTGTGATTGTAGGGAGGTCAGCCCTGCTAAGTGCTTGCCACCCAGGCATGCGCTCCCTGGGACTTTTGGTTGGTCATGACCCATCATGAGCCCTAGAGCTTAAAAGATCCTTTAGCTCTTGCTAATGTGGTCAAGCTATGATGTTTGTACCCATGTAGAACAGTAGCTTTCTCTACTGTCTGTACAGGAAGTCCTACTCACAAATGTTCGCAAGGCAATGCCAAAAACACATGTCAACCGAAGCTTACGTAGACCCTCTTCTCTACATGTTAGAAGAATATATGATGTTCTGTTCCAGGACGTATAACATTGGAAAGAAGCAATTAACTCATCTAGACTTGGAGAGTCTGGCCTAGCATCAAGTTAGAGTCATGATATGTCTGTGGAAGGGGGATACTGGGTAGGGAGGTCCGGGGTAGCTTGCTGTGAGATACTCAAATAGAGTAAATACAGCCCATCCACCCCAGAGCACCGATTTTGTTAGAAGTTTTAAGGGGGAAAACGCATTTTTATCTATAAACACATTATGAAACAGACTGTAAAATTCACATGATTTTAAATATAAATTGCAAATTTTCAAAGAAATTTTTAGCTTACAGCTGGCCTTTTTGGGCTACAACCTCTTCTCACCCGCCCCCAGCTGGTGTTCACGTGAGGGTGCTTTTGTGCAAAGCTGGAGAAGCATGGGATGTGAAGGGCCTTGTCGGAGGCAGAGCTCCGCAGATGAACCAGAAGATCACACCCGAACCCCCGTTTGGCTGCATGACACAAGCACCTTCCCCTGGTTGGGAGCTGAGGCCTCACTGTGAGCTTGGATGGCACGTTCATAGACAGCCATCCACATGAATGGTTTAATGGGATTTCTTTATCAATTGTTTAAAGATAGTCTTTAGCGCCTCTCAACACCCTTTCCAGGAGGATACACAGAATAAATTCCTGCTTGACTTTTAGATCCCAGATAAAAATGCTGCCACAGAAGAATTAGAATTTCTTTGTCCTGTTGGACAATAAAAATTATGTAACTTATTTTGTTTCTTTCTGCTTCACTGGCAGACATCTTAGAAGCAAATTTCTTAGTCTTTTAATATGTTCAGTCCTGGTGCTGGGAAATGCCTGCTGCTTCTGTCACCTTCAGATGGACTCTGCTGTCCCACTCCTGTATGTCATGTGCTGTTCTGGGCTGTAAATAGCCAGCCTAGGAAGCAAGCAGGACACACATTTTAATGTAAATATTTTTTCAATCAACTTTTAAATGAACATGACCAGTTTACAAACAAAATTCACAAACAAGACCAAAAACTATTAACACAGACTCTAAGACAAGTCAAGCATTAAAGAGAAATAGCTGATTGATATTTTATTTTATTATTATTATTTTTTTGAGACAAAGTTTCAATCTCGTTGCCTAGGCTAGAGTGCAATGGCGCGATCTCGGCTCACTGCAACCTCCACCTCCCAGGTTCGAGTGATTGTCTTGCCTCATCCTCTTAAATACCTGGGATTTCAGGTGCCCGGCACCATGCCCGGCTAACTGTTTTTTGTATCTTTAGTAGAGACGAGGTTTCACCTTGTTGGCCAGGCTGGTCTTGAACTCCTGATCTCAGGTGATTCATCCATCTCAGCCTCCCAAAGTGCTGGGATTACAGGTGTGAGCCACCACACCCAGCTGATATCTTTTAAGAATGGAAAATCTATGCAAAATTACATTGTTTTGCTATTTGTTAAGAATGCTGGCTGGGGGAGAATTTCACACCTGTAATCCAAACACTTTGGGAGGCTGAGGTGGGAGGATCACTTGAGTCCGGTAGTTCGGGACCAGTCTGGGCAATATGGTGAGACTTCTGTCTTTACAAAAAATAAAAAAATTGAGCTGAATGTGGCGGCTCTAGCCACCTGCAATCTCAGCTCTTTGGGAGGCTGAGGCAGGAGGATTGCTTGAGCCGAGGAGGTTGAGGCTGCAACGAGCTATGATTGTGTCACTGCACTCCAGCCTGGCTGACAGAGTGGAAAAACATTTTTTTTTAATGCTGCAATGTGCATAATTTTCTGATTGGTTCGTTAAGATATATTTCTAGAAGTGAAATGATTGCCCATGTCGTGTGACTATTTTCAAGGACAAATTGATTTTCTGTGACTGTTAGGACGCTGTAAGTCGCAAGGCAGGCAGCATAGCACAGTAGCTGAATCTGTGGACTCGGGACTGCCTCGGTGCAAATTCTGGCTCCCCTACGGAGTAGAATGAAAAGCAGGCTGTCTACCCTTGAATTCAAGTCAGGAGCTAATAGTAAATACAAGAGTCTACTCAGCAAAAAATAGAAAGGAAAAAGCAAGGGAACATAAAAACTAGAAAGCATAAAAGAATATGAGAGAAGCAAACCCAAATAAAACCATTATGAATATAAATGTAGATGAGTTAAACTTGCCTAGTAAAACACAATGATTCTCAAACTGGGTCAAAAGTCAAATGAGACTGAATGCTTTCTTACCTTCAGTTAACTCACTCTTTATGGCTGGGTGCAATTGGGCACACCTGTAATCCCAGCCCTTTGGGAGGCTGAGGTGGATCACTTGAGCCTATGAGTTCAAGACCAGCCCTTCCTGGCACCATAGCAAGACCCCGTCTCTACAAAAAAGAAAAGAAAATAATAATAACAAACAGTAGCCAGGTATGGTGGTGCATGGCTGTAGTCCCAGCTCTCAGGAGGCGGGGGCAGGAGAACCCCTTGCGCCTAGGTGTTTGAGGCTATGGTGAGCTATGATCATATCAGTGATCCATCCTGGGCAACAGAGCAAGACCTTGTGTCTGAAAAATACAAACAAAAACGCCTAATTCTTTACCATAATATCTGGTTACCACACTCAGTGCTCTTATCATGGTGACCAAGATCATTTAGGTGGTCACTAAATCTAGTGGAATCTTTTCAGCCTTTGTCTTTTTTAACCTCTTAGAAAATATTTGATGTTATTAGCCACTTAGCCATACCTTTCCTCTTAACACAAGCTCTTCTCCTGGCTTCTTTTTTTTTGAGACAGAGAGTCGCTCTGTCACCCAGGCTAGAATGCAGTGGCACAATCTCAGCACACTGCAACCTCCGCCTCCTGGGTTCAAGTGATTCTCCTGCCTTGGCCTTCCAAGTAGCTTGGATTACAGGCGCATGCCACCACACCAGCTAATTTTTGTATTTTTAGTAGAGATAGGGTTTCGCCATGTTGGCCAGGCGGGTCTCGAACTCCTGGCCTCAAGTAATCCACGTTGGCCTCCCAAAGTGCTGGGATTACAGGTGTGAGCCACTGTGCTTAGCCTTCCTGGCTTCTTAAAGTTACATCTTCTCTGTATTTCTTTACTCTGGAAAAGAAGCAGTTGGAAAGAAGCAATTTACTCATCTAGACTTGGAGAGTCTTTTAAAAGTCTTTTTCCTTTGCCTGTCCCTTAAATGTTAGTGCTGTTCCTCAGGGTTCTCTCCGAGGTTCTTTTCTGTCTTTCTCTACATACACCTTTTGGAAGCTCTCAACCATTCTCAAAGTTTCCATTATAACCCATGTGCTGATAAACCCCAAGTCTAGAATTCCAGCCTAGACCTCTCTCCTGGCTCCAGGTCTGTATAGTCAAATGCATAATGGATATTTCCCTTTAAGAGTTTTGTAGAAACCTCAAGCTCAGCATTACCCAGCTGAACTCATAATTTCTTCTATATCTTTCTACCGTTACTAGTAAATGGTACCACCTGGTTTTCTAAAGTCAGAAACCAGAGAGCCAGCTTTGACTCCCCTCTCCCCTGCCACCCACGTCAAATGAATCAGCCTCTCCTGAATATATTTTTCCAGTCTATTTGCTTCTTTACATTCTCATTGCCAATACCCTCCCCTTGCCCACCACCCTTCCTCGCCTGGGCTATTGACTCACTTCCTAACGGTCTCCCTACCTTTAATTATGCTGGGCTGAAATCCAGTGTCCATTGTGCTCCAGAGATCTTCTATTGCAAAAAAAATTGGACCATGACCCTCCCATGTTTAAAATCCTTCAGTAGCAAGGCCTTTCTGAGCTGCCACTGAATTTCTTTCATCTTGAGTGTGCCTTGTTCTCTCTCACATTCAGGTCTTTGAACATGCTGTTCTCCCTCCTTAAAATATTGTTCTGCTTTTCTTTTCTTAGCTTAACTCCTCTCATTTTCAGGTCTCAGATTAAATGTCACTTTCTCAGGTTAGGTTTCCTGGCCGTGTGCTTCCTTATCACCTGTATTTCTTTTCTCTACCAGCCATCACAAATGTATTGAAATTTCATACTTAATTGTGTTTCCCTGTTAGACCACAAGCGCCATGTAGATGGGAACTGTGTCCATTTTTTTATCTCCATTTACCCTGGCACCTAGTGCTTTGCCTAGTAATCATTAAGTGCTCAATAACAGTGATTGAATTCAGGCTGGGAGCAGTGGCTCATGTATGTAATCCCAGCACTTTGGGAGGCCAACGTGGGCAGATGGCTTGAGCCCAGGCAGGAGGTCGAGGCCAACCTGGGCAATGTGGCAAAACCCCCTCTCTACTAAAAACAGACAAAAAAAATTTAGCCTGGTATGGTGATGCACGTGCCTGTAGTCTCCGCTACTTGGGAGGCTGAGGTGGGAGGACTGCTTGAGCCTTGGAGGCAGAGGCTGCAGTGAGCCATGATTGCACCACTGCACTTCAGCCTGGGTGACAGTACAAGACCCTGTCTCAAAAACAAAAATTATTGAATTAATGGGCACATGTGCAAGGATGCACCCTTTTCACATTGCTCATAATGGCAAAAAAGAAAAAAATCTGGAAAATGCTTAACTTTCTAACATGAAGGTTAGAAGTATGATCCTTCATATGTTGAATTATCCATGCAGTCCAGTCATAGAAATATCACGGAAACAGATAGTTAATGACATGTAAAAGATGTTTCTCATCTATTGCTAGGAGAAAACAACAGTATTGTGTACATAAATGTATATGTATAATGTGGTTATATTTTTGCTCTTGTGTTTTTAATTTCCCTTAGAATTCTTCATCTCATCCATCTACCATCGAATTTATTTTGTTCTTTTTCTTCTCGGCTTGTTTTCATCGTATGACTAACTGCTCATGTTTTATGAAAGACATTTCTTCCATTCTGTTGAAGATGTCAAACAATTTCCCAGCATTTTCTTGTAACCTGCAGTGGTCTGCATTTTCAGGAATTATACCCTTCCTTTTGCTCTTTCCGGAAGAAGGGGTTTATCCTTTCTCCTATTCGGCAGCATTTTGTCATGGGCTTTAATTTTTTTTTCTCCTTTTACTTACTTGGCATGAATGAAACAAAATGGTCCAGCTTGGCCCCTCACTCTCTGCTTGGGAGATAATAGCATCCTTTTCTTAGATCAACAGCTTGAGAGGAGGTTGGTGTGAATGGTTCCTAGTCAAACTCTGAGTTCTAGAGGACTCTGATACAGCTTTGCTCACAGAGGTGGCACCTCCTTCGACACCTACTGCCTGGCTGTTTGATTCTGTGACACCATATCATGCATAACAACTTCGATTCCTTTTACATTAAAAGGAATCAGGGCTTCTAGGGGAAACAGCTGATTCCAGGTCTTGGTAGGAAATACAAAAGATAAACCTGAATGTCTTTAAATACCAGATAGTGAAGATTATTCATCAAAAGGACCCAGGAACCAATCTGAAGGGCTTTCACTGGCCAGTGATAGATAACTTGAGTGTCAGTGAGAGAACTGCAATGGATTGAAACATAAAATAATTAAGTCCATGCATTCATCATTGTTCCCCTCCTAAAACAAAAGCCCTAGTTAGGTTCTGTGGGAACATGTTAGAGGCCAACTCATTATTTTGAAAATTGATAGATAAAGGTAAGAAATCAAGTGTTTACATTGCCTTTCCTATGTGAACTTTATCACTGAGAAGCCATATACAGATTGCAGGAAAATTTCTCCTTATAGAAATATTACAGTTGATAAATGAAGAAGGAAGGATAAGTGTTAGAACCATTTTGCAACACCTAATGTATAATGAACTAGGCTTTGATCATGAATGGCTACTGTCATCATGCAAAAGAGACATAGCCAGACATTAAGGGTCTCTTAGTGGAAGAAAACAGCAGCATCTATGAATTAGTGTTGCCAAAAAATGTCTGATGAACCTGATCAAGCCCCTAGATTCAACTCTCATTTTACGAGAAATTCAAAGGTAGAGGAAATTCAGAGGTAGAGGATTTTGACGACTTCATCCTCCTATTGCTAGTGGTGAAATGTTAAACACCACTAGTGATAGGAGGATGCAGTCGTCAAAATCCAGACTGTGGGAAACTTACAGGACAAACAACCTGCTCTCTTTAACAAATAATTTTACAGGAGGAAAAAGAGCTATATCTATCCATATCTATATCTATATCTATATCTATGTCTATATCTATAACATCTACATCAGAAATGGTAGAAGGAGAATGTATAGAGACTTAAAAGATTCTTGGGCACAGTGGCTCACACCTGTAATCCTAGCATTTTGGAAGTCCAAGGCAGCCATATTACTTGAGTCCGGGAGTTCGAGACCAGCCTGGGCAACATGGCAAAACTCCATCTCTACAAAACAGACACAAAATTAGCCAGGTGTGGTGATGCACACCTGTGGTCCCAGCTACCAGGAGGCTGAGGTCAGAGGATCTCCTGAGCAAGGGCAGTTGAGGCTGCAGTAAGCGGAGATCATGCAGCACTCTAGTCTGGGCAACAGAGCGAGACCCTCTAAAAGAAAAAAAAATAAAAGATTCTTAAGGTATGAACCTTACTTGGATTCTGGCTAAAGCAATTAAAAAATATTAAACAGGTGAAAAATTTGAACACTGACTAGGTTTTTTTTTCTTTTTTTTTTTTTTTAAAAAATAACCTAGTGCTAGCTCATGGATTTTTTATAATATTAAGAAATTTGGCTGGGCACAGTGGCTCACACCTGTAACTCCAGCACTTCAGGAGGCTCAGGCTGGTGGATCGCCTGAGCTCAGGAGTTTGAGACCGACCTGGGCAACATGGTGAGACCCCGTCTCTATAAAAAATAAATAAAATAGAAAAAAAGAGAAATTATGTTAACTATTGGGATGATAAAGGTATTGTGTAATGTGAAAAAATATTTTTAAAGATAACTGCAAAAATATTTACAGATAAAATGGTACAATGTTTGGAGTCTATTTAAATCAAATGGGGAGTACTAAATAGATTGTAAAAGAAACCAGATTGGCTATGAATTGATAATTGTTGAACTGGGTGATGGGAGCACAGAGGCCCATTATGCTATTCTGCTGATTTTGTGTACCTGATATTCTCTATAATAAAAGTTTTAAAAATTGAATTTATAAAAAAATTCAATGCAGTAAACCCCTAACACCTGGCTCCCGATTGAATACTGCTTCTGTCCCTCTAGTACCATGGAATCCTGCTTATGCTCCATGTCCTACAGTGGGTTCCCCTCTGACCACAGTTACATTCTTCGTTTAGCACTTCAATTGCCTTGAAAATCCTTTATATTTCCCATGAAAGAAGTAAATAAGATATTATGTATTTACCTTGTAGAATGATTCTTACATACATTAGCATTTGAATAACACTTAGATAACTAAAGGAAGATGCAATACCTTGAAATATTTTCTCCACTTGTTTTCCTGGCACCATTTTTTCTGTTTTCATTAGTATTGTTTTTTTGTAGAGACCGAGTCTCACTATATTGCCCAGGCTGGTCCCAAACTCCTGAGCTCAAGGGATCCTCCTGTCTTGGCCTCCCAAAATGCTAGGATTAGAGGCATGAGCCATCACACCAGGCCAACTTTTTCTTGATTCTCCTCTTATCTATTGGCCACTTCTTTGCTGCTGGAGTGTCCGAGGGTTTAATCCTGGGAGTCCCAGATTTAAACTGATGAGTCCCAGATTTATGTCTTTAGCCCAGAATCAGTCCAAGAACTGTGGTCTTATTTATCTAATTGCTTACTTGACATGTCCATTTGGAATTCTAATAGGCTCCCAAATTAACATATTTGAAGGAATTCCTGATTTCAGCACCTTCCCAAACTTGCTCTTCCCTGAGCGTTTCTTTTTCCTATAAATGCTCTGTCACCCAGGCTGGAATGCAATGGTAGGAACACAGCTCGCCACAGCCTCGGCCTCCTGAGCTCAATCAATCCTTCTGCCTCAGTCTCCTGAGTAGCTGGAACCACAGGTGGATGCTCCCATGCCTGGCTAATTTTTGGATTTTTTGCAGAGATGGGGTCTTGCCGTGTTGCCCAGGCTGGTCTTGAACTCCTAGGCTCATGCAATACACCGGCCTTGGCCTCTCAAAGTGCTGGGATTACAGACTTGAACCACCATGCTTGGCCTCAAATTTTTTCAATAGTTTTCCACTAAGTTTGGGCAACTTGGTGAGACCCCTATCTCTGAAAAAAAAAAAAAAAAAAATCAGCCAGGCATGGTGGCATGCACTTGTAGTCCTAGCTACTCAGGAAACTAAGGTGGGAGAATCATTTGAGCCCAGGAGGTTGAGGCTGCAGTGAGCTGTGATTGTGCCATGGCACTCATTCTGGCCTGGATGACAGAGTGAGACCCTGTCTCAAACAAACAAACAAACGGTTGTCAAGTGGTCTCCTGGGCTTTCCTTGTTGCTCCCACTGACAGTCACTCAAACCTAGCAACCCAGGTATGGTGACTCATACCTATAATCCCAGCAATTTCGGAGGCTGAAGTGGGAGAGTCACTTGAGACCAGAAGTTTGAGACCAGCCTGGAACACAGTGAGACCCCATGTTTTACTCAGCTAATGCTCGGTAAAACATTAGCTGGGCACGGTGGTGTGAGCCTGTAGTCCCAGCTACTCAGGAGGCTGAGGCTCCTTAGGGGCTGAGAATCCCTTTAGGTCAGGAGTTCAAGGCTGCAGTGAGCTATGACTGTGCCACAGTACTGCAGCCTCTGTGGCAGGGGGAGATCCCATCTCTAAAAAAAAAAAAAAAAAAAACCAACTCCCCCCACCACCCCCCAAAAAAACCTAGCAATGCATATGACAGATTATATTGCTCCTCTTCTCCAAATCTGCCCATGGTATCCTATCTTAGAGTAAAATTCAAAGTCTTAATATGATTTACAAAGCCCTCCAACTTATTGTGTGGCGAACTCCACTGCCCTCAACAAACTACCCCTGTCACCATGTGCCTTGCTATTCTCTGCTTCATCAACTTTCCTCAGCTCCACTGACTTTATTGCTGTTCCTCGAACATGCCAAGAACACTCCCACCCCAAGACCTCTATCTTCTTCTCTCCTCTTCTCAAATGTCACTTCATAACCTCCCACCACCCACACCTACACCTACACCTACACACACACACACACACACACACACTTCTCAGCCCTTCCTCTCCCATTTACCTTGCCTTATTTTTTTTCTGCAAGAAATATCTTATCTTCTGCTTACCTCTTAAATTAAAAATATCATATCTTTAACTTATCCTCTGCTATACTCTACATTTCTTATTTATTTATTATTTTTTTCTCACTGGAGTGTAAAGTCCTTAAGAATAGGAAATTTGTTTTGTTCACTGCTGTATTTCCACTACCCAAAATTGTGCTTGGTATGTAGAGAGACCCCCAAAATATTTGTTGAATGGATAAATCAATGAAGGAAGTGATATGGATTGGCTATGTCCCCACCCAAATCTCATCTTGAATTGTAGCTCCCACAATCCCCACTTGTCCTAGGAGGGACTCAGTGGGAAGTCACTGAATCATGGGGGCAGGTTTTTCCTTGCTGTTCTTGTGATAGTGAATAAGTCTCACGAGATCTGATGGTTTTATAAAGGAGAGTTCCCCTGCACACACTGTCTTGCCTGCTGCCATGTAAGACATGCCTTTGTTCCTCCTTCACCTTCTGCAATGATTGTGAGGCCTTCCCAGCCATGTAGAACTGTGAGTCTGTTAAACCACATTTTCTTTATAAATTACCCAGTTTCAGGTGTGTCTTTATTAGCAGCGTGAGAATAGACAAATACAGGAAGGAACAAGAAGAAAGCCTAAATACAGATGGGTAGCTACTAAACATTTAAGATAGCCATTGAATCACAGCAGTGACAGGTGATGGGTGGGAAATTTGGAAGTGTTCTTGCTCATCTGCAAGTTGAAGCTGCCATGTTGTGGTACTTTCTATCGGGAAGCCCACACTGCAAAGAACAAGGGATACTCACCCCAACCCTTGCACAACTGAATCTTACCAACGACCACCTGAAGAAGAGAGGAAGAAGTGTCCTTCCTAGTTGAGCTTTCAGATGACTACAGCTTTTTGAGAAACACAATCGGGAGCATCACCTACTCTATTCCTGGATTCCTGTCCCCCAGAAACTGGAGATAATGAATGTATGTTGTTTTAAGCCACTAAGTTTTCGGGTAATTTGTTACGTAGCAATACTTAATACGGAGTTTGGTCTACTAACTGGACCATAAGTTCCTTGCAAGCAGTAACTGTTTACTCAGCACTTGTCAGATGAATATTTTTTAAGTGTTTTCAATACTCTGCGTCTGCATGTATTTTAGGGGGAAGTTGAGAAAAGCTGCCTCAGGCGGCTGCCAACCAGATGCTACTTTAAATGTACTGTCTGTTTCTCAGCCTTGCCTCTCAGTCCCTAATCTATCATCCCATTGGATTGAAGTTCTCAGGGGTTGTGATAATGTGGAGCACATTGATGTTTCCTAAATAAGTGATCACTTTCTACCCCATGTAGGATGTGGATTTCAGAGCTGGGGATAAGCAGGGAGGGAATAATCATACCAGTAACAATGGCCCCTTGATTAGAAATTTGAATGCTGCTCCTCTTAAAACATTAATTTGTGGTTAACAATCACAGGTTATTGTTGGAGATCAAGCTGATTGAATATTTCCCTCTTCAACTGAGATGCATATCTCTAGAGGTGTGATCCATAGGGAAACAGTCTTCCTTGTGGAATTAATGTATGGATGGACTTTTCTAGAGCCACCCATGAGGCTAGCATTCAGGTCTCCAGCATTTAATTCCTCATTTTGAATCTCAGCTAGAGATTGTGGTAAATACAAGAGACTGAACACATTAACTATTGGGTCCCAGCATCTGATCTTTCCACGTGCACATTGACACAGGCAATACTTGCCCTGAGCCACAGTGAATTCCTTTCATCAGAAAGCTGACTGAGCCTCAAAGTAAAAATTCCTTAATGAACCAGTCAGAGACTCAGGGAGAACTGCTCAGCTCTGCCCAGTCATGCGGTCAGTGCCAGGCTACAGGGGGAGCTAAAATTCACAGGGTGCAGCTTTCCCTTTTGTAACCAGGCTTCTCTAGGCGGCTGATGTGAGAGCAGAGGAGAAAGAAGACCCAGGCAGAATCTTGTCATCAAATCCCACGTTCTGTATTCCAGGAAAGGATTTCTGCTCTTCATGGGGTATGTTCTAGGGTCCAGGAGATTGGGAGGATGCAGCTGCTTGGCTTTTTTTTTTTTTTTTAACTCAAAATTGTATGTTTCTCTGGCAGATGATTGCTAATACTGCCAAGGCTGGACAAGCCTATTTCTAATATTTTGAGGTACCAATAAAATGTTTTTTCCAAGCTGCCTTCTTAGAGAAGGAGAGGGGCTTGATGATGCCTCACCCAGCTGGGCAGAGCAGGGTGCTGTATGGTTGGTAAAACTGGAATGGTGCAAGGAGAGGGCACTTGGCCTTGATACCTGGGCAAAATTAATGGATTTGAGAGGGGCTCTCCCTGGAGGGAAGTGGATTAGTTAGTGGGGACATTAATACGGTTAGTAGCAGGGAATCCCTGGGTTCTGCGAGGCAGCTCTGCAGAAGGGAACTTGAATGATGCTCAGGCTGAAAGGAGTGGAGGTTGGAGGACTCTGCCAACGAGAGAGGCTGGTAACTTAGAAGGATATCCGAGGCTTCTTATAGATTGACGTGTCTTTGTTCTGGCCACTCTGTTCCTCCCAGGGTCAATGTGTGAAGATGTCTGCAAGGCCTTCTGCTGGTATCTGAGCTCTTCTTTGAAGCTCTGGCGAAACCAGAGTGTGGACAGAAATCTTTTAGTTAGTTGTTAAATAATGTTGGTAGTCACTGGAGTTCTATTTGGGCCCTGAGTATCATTTCATTCATTTACTCATTTATTCATCCAATGAATACATTTATTGAGCATCCGCTTTGTGTCAGGCATTTTTCTGAGCTTTGAAGTTACAAAGATGGATAAGATTCATGAGGCTGTGTCGTCATGGGGTTTTCTTTTGTGGGTGATGACATGGGCCTAGCACCATGCAAAGTTATAAATCTGCTGGCTCATGGGTTCCTGCAGGCAGTTATGTTTCTCCTTCCTTCCTTTTTTCCTTCCTTCCTTCCCTCCCTCCCTTCCTTCCTTCCCTCCTTCCCTCCCTCCCTCCTTCCTTCCTTACTTCTTTTCATTCAGCGGTGCGATCTCAGCTCACTGCAACCTCCACCTCCCAAGTTCGAGTGATTCTCCTGCCTCAGCCTCCTGAGTAGCTGGGACAGCTGCGCACCACCACGCCCAGCTAATTTTTGCATTTTTAGTAGAGATGGGTATCACCATGTTGGTCAGGATTGTCTCAATCTCCTGACCTCATGATCCACCCACCTTAGCATCCCAAAGTGCTGGGATTACAGGCATGAGCTACTGCACCTGGCTACAGGCAGTTATATTTCAATAGTCATGTGGGTGTGATTTTCCCAGTGACAGCTCTTCTGGAATATAAGCAGCTGGAACTGACATGTCAAAAAGTCTCCGTAATGGAGTGCTCTCTCTTGGCTGAGACTTTGAAAGCTTCAGAGAAAGATGTTTTTGTCTAGGGAGAGGGAAACTGTGTCTTGGCAAGGGGCATCCAAGGGAAACTCAAAACACCTGCAGGTGATTTTAGCTTCAGCAGAAAATCCTACTTTTGTCATTAGAGATGTAAAAACATACCTCAAACTGCACCCCACTGTCAGCCCACCACCAGAGTCAGGTCCAGTGGACCTGAGGCACAAGTTCACTGAGGATCAAAACCACAGGTTATCAAGAATTCATCCATTTGTTCCAGAATGATGTTTTGGAATATGATATTATCATGAATCCTCTAGAAACCAAATAAACTGGCTTGATCTGAAATAATTTCTGAGAGGAACATGGGTCATATTTGACTATTGTAACTCTTAATTCCTCAAGAACACTTCCTCACACTGGGCGCACATTGGAATGACCCACAGAATTTAAAAAATTATTGATGGCCAGGTGTGGTGGCTTACTCTTGTAATCCCAGCACTTTGGTAGGTAGATCTCTTGAGTCTAGGAGTTTGAGACCAGCCTGGGCAACATGGTAGAACCCCTTTTCTACTAAAAATACAAAAAGTTTAGCCTGGCCTGGTGGCATGCACCTGTAGTCCCAGTTACTTGGGAGGCTGAGGTGGGAGAATCACCTGAGCCTGGGAGGTCAAGGCCACAGTGAGCCATGATTGTGCCATTGCACTCCAGCCTAGGGGACAGAGTGAGACCCTGTCTCAAAAAAAAAAAAAAATTATGCATGAGTCCAATTCCAGCCCAGTTAAATCAGTAGCTGTGAATGTGAGGGCTGGGCAATTGCCATATTTTTTTTGGAAGCTGTTTGATGCCGATGTGCAGCCAGAGTGGGGAGCCACCGCTCTAGACAGTTCTAGATTGGAGGCAGGCCTTTTTCTTTCAGAGAGCAAAGGTAAGTTAAACAGGCATTTGTACATGTTGGGGGGACTCTCAATCTAACCAATAAATCGGTCAATAGGTCTGCCTTTCAAAAACAAATTTCCAAAGTGCAAGTCATTTTTCCTATGGCTAGAAATCTTTAAAATTGTCAAAGCAAACCTTTATGTCCAAAGCAGCTTTGAAGTTTGAAATTGAAAGCTGGCAGGCTATGTCACCCTGCAGAAGAGAATATTTTAAATTCCTGGAGAGCATGTCAGAATTTCAAAGAATAATAATAATAGCTGAAAGCTGACTGATGTCTAGAGCCAAGCAAGCAGCGAGGCTTAACAGGATCATAGTCACCAAAACACTCCAGACCCTCTCTGTGTCTTCTTCGCAGAAATAGGCAATTATGCAGATGGAAGGCCAGCCTCCTATCCAACAAAAGAAGTCCTTCTGGAACATCTCTGTTGGAGGGCCAGAAAATCTGCTAGAACAATTCAGGTAAAGTGACACTTACCATTTTCCTGGGACAGTCTGCACTACTTTAGTGTAGCTGAGTTCGTATAAGAAAAATATCCTTTCTGTTGAGTTGAAAACAGCACCTGCGTCTCACCAGCCCTGGTTCCGCCCTAATCCAGAGTTGGAGCTTCTACAACAATCATGTCCAGCCATGTCCATTCCACCAGTTCTCTCTTCTCTAGACTGTGTCTTCGATGTCTCTGATCATTCTTGGTATAAGATGGTTTCTAGATTCTTCACCAGCTGGGTGTTCTCCTAAATCTGTCAATGTCCTTCTTAAATATGACACCCAGAACCAAACACTGCGTATGAAATATCAGACGCATCAAGAAGGGCTGGGGCAAGATTTAGATGCAGAAGAACCCAGGCTAGCTGCCCTGTAATTAGGAAGGGAGCTAGGCCTGGCCAGGTCAGCATGGGGACGCGGGCATAGGCTGAGATAGACCTCACAGAGGCACAAATCAACCGTGATCATAACCATGTGGTCGGAAAAAGACAGACATGATTTAGTACCAACTTGATTGTGTCTAACCGAGGATTAGACACAAATGCTACCTTGTAATTTTAGCGCTCTGGCAGGAAGAGCCCCACTGGCCACTTAAGGATGCTGGCTGAGAAGTTAGAGGCTCTCATGTCAAACAAAAGTGATATGGGGGCCCTGGGTGATTTCCAGCCAGATGTTAGTGGAAGAAACTGGAAGGCAGGGTGGGATTGAGGCCGAGAGTGGTGCCCTGCTTCCTTGCCCAGAACATTGGGAAAGTCAGTCTTCTTAAGAGAATAGAAAAGAGGCAGAGGTAGTGACCCAAATATATTCATCAAAAGCCACCCCACTTAGAGAAGGAAGGGGATATTTGTCTCAGATCCCTTGCACACCTACTCTCGTCTTATGTTATAGAGTCAGGGCTTTGGAGAACACGGTGCAGAATACTGGGTCTGGAGAGTTCAGGAAGACTTCCAAGGTAGCAGACCCGAGGCAGCTTTGCCCTTTCAGAAGGTGAAAGCTATTTGCAGAATTGGCATCTGAAGGTGAGGATAAAAGCAAGCACATCACTTCCTTGTGTTGAGGCCAGAAAGAAGAATTGTAATTAAAAGTGATGTAATCATTTTGCTCGAAAATCATTTCTGCAGTTGTAAGTGTAGAGTGCGGAGATTCTCCTCTATAGTGGTGATGCTGTGTGTCTGACCAGCAGAATAGGCTTCTTTCAGCAAGAAGCTCAGGGGAGGGTCAAGGTCGCAAGTTGTCACAGGGAAGGGAGCCTTTGTGCCTATGTGGCAGCAGCCACTAGCTGTTTGTCATTTGGTTTGTCTAGCCCTCAGCACATCACCACATACAATGACTATGATAAAAGACTTCCTGGCTGGGCATGATAGTTCATGGCTATGATCCCAACACTCTGGAAGGCCAAGGCAGGAGGATGGCTTAAGGCCAGGAATTCAAGACCAGCCTGGGCAACAAAGTGAGATGATGCTGTCTCTACAAAAGAAAAAAAAAATCCTGATTTTGTGGGTGGTTGATGGCTGATCTGACCTTCTCCTTCCAATGTCATCATCTTTTCTGGAAATGATCTGAAATGCAGAGCAGACATGAGAAGCAACTACAAAAACTAAGGGTGGGAAGTGGAGGTGAGGGGGGATTGTTTCGTTTTCTTTGTCTGAAATATCTGGATTTTTGAGTTCTCTCATGGTTTTACTAACTCTGAAATGAGGTGACATTATGGCAGTTGGAAACAAATGCACACAAAAGACTTCCATGCATGAATATTTTCCTTTTAGAGAAAAAAAAGCCAACCTATTAATGATGCTATTTTTTTTCTAACTAGAGGAAGAAGTCAACATTTAGCTTGAGTAGGTCCCTACAAGCTTCTCTGACAACTCAAAACAAAAGATCCAGACATTGCCAAGTAAAATCCACACCTCAGAAATTCCAGGGAACACATAATTCTCAGGTTTTAGAGAAGGAAGCAGGTTTGGAAATGGAATCAGTTGAAATGAATGTCAGCCTGTAAGGAATTGTACTGCTTAGGAGAAATTTTAATGTTCTGAACATGTGCAACTATCCAAAATCATGGAGTAGGAAATGTGTTGGTTCATTCACTTATGCTTCCATTCACATAACAAATATTTATTGAAGGCCAACTCTGTGCCTACAGTGTCTCTTTGGCTTTCCAGGTTAGAGGCAGCTCTGTCAGTTGATCTAACTCTGTGGGAGGGAGATATTGCATATTCATTGACCTCCTCCCGGGAGGCAGGGTGCCCCCAGGCGATCAGATGCTAGTGAGGCAGATGGAGCCTCGTTCTTAGATTTCATAAGCTCTCAGCAGCCTTCACATTTGGAAACACAGTTTATGGAGGCAGATGATCTCACCTCTGTGGCAGGGATTGAGGACACCTGAATCCAGGTTTCCTCAACTTTCCTACACTTTTTTTTTTTTTTTTTTTGAGACAGGTCTTACTCTATCACCCACGCTGGAGTGCAGTGGTGCAATCATAAGCTCACTGCAGCCTCAACCTCTGCACTGGCCAACTTTCCTACTCTTCATATAAAAATTTCTCTGCATCCTTATTCATTATCGTCTTCTCTTATTTCAAGAAAAAAAATGTCTAAGGCTGACAAAGCATGGTGGCTCACGCCTGTAATCTCAACACTTTAGGAGGCTGAGACAGGAGCATCACTTGAGGCCAGACCCCCGTCTTGACAAATAAATGAAAACATTAGCTGAGTGTGGTGGCACATGCCTGTCGTCCTGGCTACTTGGGAGGTTGAGGCAGGAGGATCCCTTGAGCCCAGGAGTTTGAATCTACAGTGAGCCGTGAATGTGCCACGGCACCCCAGCCAGAGTGACAGCAAGACCCTGTCTCAAAGGAAAAAAAGAAGTGTCTAAGGCTCACTTCTCCAGCTTAACCTCAATCACTTCGCACTCCAGTATTCTTGGAGCCTTGCCCCAGCGACTGTCCTCACCTCTCCAGCATCACCTCTTGGTTTTCCCTGCTCTCCGCAAACATACCTGCTTCCCTGCTTCCCTTATACAAATCAACTCTCTATTCTGTTACTTCTCAAACTATTCTGTTACTTCTATTATATATATATATATATATTTAGTTTTTTATATATATAGTTATATATATATGTTTAATTATATATATATAGTTATATATATATATTTAGTTTTATATATATATATTTAGTTTTATATATATATAGTTATATATATATAGTATATATATATAGTTACTTCTAGCTATTCTGTTACTTCTCCCTCCCTCCCAGGAGGGAGACCCCTGGGTTCAGAATCAGACATCTTAATTCAAATCCAAGCTACTCACTAGAATTAGGCAAATTATTGTACTCAGAGTCTCATAACACACAACTCACAAGTATGTTCGCAAAAATTAGATACATATAGGTAACATACACAGGAAACTTGGCACATAGGAGGCGTTCAATACAATTTTTTCTCTTCTGTTAAAAAGTAATGTTTGTTCTGTTTACATTTACTTATATTTTGCATTTTTTCCCCATAAACCTTACATGTGGGGCCAGAGGGTTCCATTTTGTTTGTTGCCCTTAGCTGTAGGGGAAGCAAATCTTAGCAGGTTTGGTATCCAGTGCAACAACCCAAAACTATTGCAATTAAATGAATGAATTTATATCAAGCTGATTCCAGAAATGAGTTTTTAAATTTAAATTTAATTTAATTTTTGTAAAGATAGAGGTGAGGTCTTGCTATGTTGCTCAGGCTGGTCTCAAACTCCTGG
Organism: Cheracebus regulus; assembly: GCA_963574635.1. Classification (NCBI taxonomy): domain Eukaryota; kingdom Metazoa; phylum Chordata; class Mammalia; order Primates; family Pitheciidae; genus Cheracebus; species Cheracebus regulus. The sequence goes on along the minus strand of CAUYQU010018583.1, from coordinate 41,661 downwards.
CTTCAAGTGATCCTCCCACCTCAGCCTCCCAAAGTGCTGGGCAGAAATGAGCTGAAGTGGCCCTTTTATTTTTATCTATCTATCTATCTATCTATCTATCTATCTATCTATGTATCTTGAGATGGAGTCTCGCTCTGTCACTAGGCTGGAGTGCAGTGGTGCAATCTTGGCTCACTGCAACCTCCACCTCCTAGGTTCAAGCAATTCTGCCTCAGCCTCATGAGTAGGCAGAATTGGTGGTGCTTGCTGGGATTACAGGCATGCACGACCACACCCGGCTAATTTTGTATTTTTAGTAGAGACAGGGTTTCACCATGTTGGTCAGGCTGGTCTCAAACTCCTGACCTCAGATAATCTACCCACCTCAGCCTCCCAAAGTGCTGGGATGACAGGCATGAGCCACTGTGCCAGGTCGGTAGCCAGTTTTTCATCTGATTATTTAGAACCAGTCCAGAAAGAGCTTTGCTTTTTTGTCGTTTTTTGTTTATTTGTTTGTTTTTAAAGGGATTGTTCCTGAAAGGTAGGTCACTGTCTCTAGCTGTGGTTCTTCATGCTTCTGAAGTCTCATGACCGATGCTGCAATAGGGAAAGTAAGCAGTTTGCCTCTGAAAACAACCACACATAGCTCCAAAAGAAATCAAACAGGTTCTTGTCTCTCACCAAATAAGTGCGTGACTTCTTTAATAAAAATAAACTAGCTCCTTCCACATTGGCAGTGGAGGTAGCCGCCAAGTATTGTACAAGGTGTACTTATACCAAAGATTATTTCCTGTTGATCTGAAATTCAATTTTAACTGGACATCCTGCATTTTATCTGGCAACCATAACTAGGAAGCAAGGAAAAGTGGTGGAGGTGATAGGTTCTGTGTGAGAAGAAAGGAGAGGAAAATGTGGACGACGTGGGCAGGGCCAGTGCCCACTTGTGAAACAAACAGGATTTTTGTGGACAGATGATTTTAGTAAGTGAAGCAGTACACTCTTGCTGGGTTTGAGTCTAAGACTCTGAGCCATCGAGAGCTGGTGGGTTTTGAGTTCTTTTCTTTTCTGCTTTTGAGATCGTGCCTCACAGAGGTCCCTATTACCTCACTGTCCTCAGAGGACGAGACTCTTCATGCCAGCCCAGATCTGTTTGTTCTCTGAAGAACAAACATTCTGAGAAATGGAACATTGAGAGAAAAAAGAAGAGATACGCAGTGAAATGCCTAAAGTATAACCTAATCTGGGCCAAATGTAGCCCACAGGATCCTAAAATGAGACACGTGGGCACCTCCAGCCTCTAATTACACAGTGAGGATGACGCAGATTGGCTACAGCTTGGGTTGCTAGAGAGTACACAAAACCAGACATTTCTTTCCTTATGGGAAGTGGGGAAGCAGTCACTTTTGAGAGGATGGGGTGGAGAGAAGGCATGCATTTAATTCTTATCTGCATGAACATGTTTATTTCTACCTAATATAGTTTTTGAGATTTAAAGCATCCAAAATGTCCTGTATGTTATGAAATGAAATAAAGACGAAAGAGCTCAACATTGTTAGTTATTAGGGATAATGCAAATTTAAAACACAACAAGATACCACAATCTGCCTTCTAGAGTGTCTAAAATTAAAGTGCAAAACAAACTGACAGCACCAAGTGCTGACGAGGATTTGGACCAACAATGCAAAATGAGAGTCACTTTGGGAAAGGACTTGGGCAATTTCTTAGGAAGTTAAGCATACAGTTAGCATAGGACCCAGAAATCTCACCCCTGCTGGATGAATAACCCAAAAGTCCATCAACTCAACTAGCAAATTGATAAACAAGCTGTGGTACCTCTAAACAATGGAATACTACTCAAATGAAAAGGAACAAAGCTACTGATCCATGCAAAAACATGGATGAGTCTCAAAAGCATCATGTGAATGAAAGAAGCCAGACTTCAAAGGCTATATTTCATTTACACAATATTTTGAAAAAGGCAAAAAACTATATGGGCAGAAAGCAGATTAGTGGTTGTCTGTGGCTGGGTATGGGTGAGAATTTTCTACAAAGGGGTATGAGGGAATTTTGTGGGGTGATGTAACTTTGATATCTTGATTGTGGTGGTGGTGGTTATAGAATGGTATATGCCAAAACTCACTGAATGTACACTTTAAAAGGATAAATTACATTCTGTGTAAATTATACTTCAATAAACCTGACTTTCTTTTTTTTTTTTTTTTGCTGTCACCCAGGCTGGAGTGCAGTGGCATGATCTTGGCTCACTGCAACCCCCCACCTTCCAGGTTCAAACGATTCTCATACCTCAGCCTTCTGAGTAGCTGGGACTACAGGCACGAGCCACCATGCCCAGCTAATTTTTGTATTTTTAGTACAGATGATGTTTTGCCATGTTGGTCAGCCTGGCCTCGAACTCCTGCCCTTAAGTGATCCACACAGCTTGGCCTCCCAAAGTGTTGGGATTACAGGCACGAGCCACCATGCCCAGCCAATAAACCTAATGTAAAAACAAAAAACAAAACTAAGGGATTACTTATTTGAGACAGGGTCTTGCTCTGTTGCCCAGGCTGGAGTGCAGTGATGCAATCATAGCTCACTGCAGCCTCAATCTCCCCAGCTCCAACAATCGTCCCACCTTCCAAGTAGCGGAGACTACAGGTTTGTGCCAGCATGCCTGGCAAATATTTTTTATTTTTAGTGGAGATGGGGTCTCACTATTTTGCCCAGATTTGTCTTGAACTCCTGAGCTCAAGCAATCCTCCTGCCTCAGCCTCCTAAAGTGCTGGGATTTCAGGTGTGAGCCACCCTGCCTGGCCCTAAGAGATTATTTTTTATCACAATATTGCTATCACCTATATTAATGTCAGCTAATATGCACTGAGTATTTAATATGTACTAGTCATTGGGCAGCATATAATACACACACATGTGTGTGTGTTAATATATAAGATGAGGATTTAAAATGTTAGATGATTATTATGTATATTAGATTATTTTATATACTCATGGATAGACATTAGGATGATTAGCAGATAAAACTAAGACTCAGAAAGGTAGAGGAACTTGCTCCAGGTCACAGAGGCAGTAAGTGATAGAGCTGGGATTTGAGCCCAGTCTCTCTAATTCTAGAGCCATCACAGCTTGCTGCCTTTGTTCAAGGTGTAACCATAGACAACACACATATAGCTAGCTAGTCAGGGTTTCTTAATCTTGGCACTATTGACACTCAGGGATGGATAATTTTTTGTATGGAGGGTATCCTGTGCATTGCAGGATGTGTAGCAGAATCCCTGGCCTCTACCCACTAGATGCCAGTAATGCCCTTTCAGATGTAACAACCAGAAATATCTCCAGACTTTGCCAAATATACGATGAGGCAAAGGAGTCTCCATGCCCAATTAAAAACACTGAGATTTTAGTGTTTCTCTTGTGCAAGACTGCCCAAGAGAAGACTTGCATGGAACCACTGAGAATACTGAAGTTCCAGAGAATAAATATGGTATATTTGGGTAGCTGGGTTGATGACTTAATTGTAACACTTGTGTCCTGGGTGAATCCCTAGAAGTTAATTAATTCTGCATAAAGCTTATGTGAATAACTATGTATGCACATGGACATAGACACACAAAGATGAAACTATAATGTTTCATAAAGAATACCCATGCCAAAATGCATGTTTTTTTCCTCTTATGAAGTCACCCTGGGAGGCTTTATGCTTCTGCCAGAGGTGCCTCATTGCCCAGGATGGTGCCAGGCCTGCCTATGGAACCAGCCTCTGCTTTGAATTCTCTACCTGTGGCAAGTCTTCATCCTTTAGGAAACAACTAGAAGTTACTGAGGATGACGAGCAAGGTGGACAATCAGATTATGTGATCATGTTATGCTTTTTCCCCCAAAGAAGACATGATGGTGAAGAAATAAGATTGATCTTTCTGTGTCGTTTATTCAATGATTATTGTACATTGGCGATTCCTTTCTTCTTCTTCTTCTTTTTTTTTTTGAGACACTGTCCCTCTCTGTCGCCTAGGCTGGAGTACAGTGGTGTGATTTTGGCTCACTGCAAACTCCGCCTCCCAGGTTCAAGCGATTCTTCTGCCTCAACCTCCCTGAGTAGCTGGGATTACAGGCGTGTGCCACTACACCCAGATAATTTTTGTATTTTTTAGATGTAGAGATGGGGTTTCACCATATTGGCCAGGCTGGTCTTGTGACCTCATGATCCAATTGCCTTGGCCTCCCAAAGTGCTGGGATTACAGGTGTGAGCCACCCGGCCTGGCCCACATTGGTGATTTCTTTAAACAAATCATACAATAATAATTCTAGCGGCTGGGCACAGTGGCTCACGCCTGTAATCCTAGCACTTTGGGAGGCTGAGGTGGGTGGATCACCTGAGGTCAGGAGTTCAAGACCAGCCTGGCCATCAGAGTGAAACCCCATCTTTGAAAAATAAATAAATAAATAATAATTCTAGCTACCAATCACTGAGTGCTTACAATGTGCCTTGTAGTCTGCAATATTCATCTCATGTAATCATAAGAATTATCTGGGCTGGGCATGGTGGCTCACGTCTGTAATCCCAGCACTTTGGGAGGCCAAGTCGGGCAGATCATGAGGTCAAGAGATCAAAACCATCCTGGCCAACATGGTGAAACCCCATCTCTACTAAAAAATACAAAAATTAGCTGGGCGTGATAGCGCACACCTGTAATCCCAGCTACTCAGGAGCCTGAGGCAGGAGAACTGCTTGAACCCAGGAGGCGGAGGTTTCAGTGAGCCAAGATCATACCACTGCACTCCAGCCTGGCGCCTGGTGACAGAGCAAGACTCTGTCTCAAAAAAAAAAAAAAATTATCTGACCTATCACCACATACAAAACTTAACTCAAAATCATCAACTACCTAAATGTAAGAGCCAAAATCATACAACTCTTAAAAGAAAACATCAGTGTAGATCTTTTTACCTTGAATTAGGCAATGATTTCTTAGATATGACGCTCAAAGCATACACAATTATAAATACATAAATTGGGGCCAGAAGTGGTGGCTCACACCTGTGATCTAAACACTTTGGGAGGCCAAGGCAGGGGGATCATCTGAGGTCAGGAGTTCAAGACCAGCCTGGCCAACATGGTGAAACCTCATCTCTGCTAAACATACAAAAATTAGCCAGGTGTGGTGGTAGACGCCTGTAATCCCAGGAACTTGGGAGGCTGAGGCAGGGAGAATTGCTCGAACCCGGGAAGTGGAGGTTACAGTGAGACATATAGTGCTGCCGCACTCCAGCATGCGTGACAGAGTTAGACTCTGTCTCAAAAAAAAAAAAAAAAGCAACTACATAACTTGCTCAAGGTCATATAGTAAATAAGAGGGATAACATTTGAAGTCAACCTCTAGGCCACTGGGTCTCAACCAGCAGCATCGGCGACACCTGGAAATTTGACAGAAATGCACTTTATCAGATCCTCTCCAAGACCTACTGAATCAGATATTCTGGAGTTCTCAAATTGGGGTGGGGCCTAGTAATTTGTGTTTCAATTTGCCTTGCAGATAACTGAAGCAGCTAAAGTTTGAGAAGTACTGTGCTGTGCTAGGTGATACCGCCACTCAGAGCCCAAACTAAGGCAGGTGTGTTACAGATGAAAGCAGAAGACAGACTGGGGAATTATTTAGAAAGTTAAGAGTTCTGGGGCCAGGTGCGGTGGCTCACACCTGTAATCCCAGAACTTTGGGAGGCTGAGGTAGGTGGATAACCTAAGGTCAGGAGTTCGAGACCAGCCTGGCCAACATGGTAAAGCCCCCGTGTCTACAAAAACCCCATCTAATACAAAAATTAATCAGGCATAGTGGTGGGCACCTGTAATCCCAGCTACTTGGGAGGCTTAGGTAAGAGAATTGCTTGAACCAAGGAGATGGTGGTTGCAGTGAACCAAGATTGCACTACCATATTCCAGCCTGGGCAACAGAGCTAAACTTCATCTCAAGAAAAGAAAGTTAAGTATTCTGTCTAAAAGGCAGCTGGGATTACAGGCATGTGCCACCAGGCCCAGCTAATTTTTGTATTTTTAGTAGAGATGGGCTTTCACCATGTTGGCCAGGCTGGTCTCAAACTGCTGACCTCAAGTGATCTAGCTACCTTTGCCTCCCAAAGTGTTGGGATTACAGACATGAGCCACTGTGCCCAGCCAAGTTATATAGTTTCTTTTGGCCTGTTTCCTCTTCTATATAATGCTGATGCAAGTCTTGCCTTTGAGAGTTGTATCAAATGAGATTATACAGGTAAAGCTTTTAGCATGTTAAGCCTGGACAAGTAGGGGCTTAATAAAGGGTAGTTTTTTTTAGGCCCTCATCATCTTTTTGGACTGCTCTTCTCCATCCCTGATCACCCCATCCAAGTGATTCGTCTCTTACCCCAGCTATCTAACTTTCAGCTCCCTTACTCCATTTTGCTCACCGTGCCTGATTTTCAGTTGTACTGAGGGTTTGGCCCGTTTATATTCTCCCGTTAGCCCCATTAATTTCCGCACTCTGGATGGGATTTGTCTCCTATCTGGCTAGACCGCAGGTCTGTCCCGCTTGCCAGTGCCATTGATTTCCTTGACCCATATTCTTTGCATTGCTCACCTTAGGAAACCTTGACTCTCAGCTCATCGCGATTATTTGTTGACCTTCCCACATTCCACCTGAGCTGCTGGATGCTGCTGGAGAAAGTGACATAAGCTGCCCCTTATGGGTCTAATCTCAGAGTCCTCAAGCTGCTCTTCATCTCCTTTTTTCCCCTTTGAATGCAGCCATTTCAAACCTTCTCCAAAGTCCTCCAACTTCCTACCACAGCACCTTCCTGCTTTCTCTCAGCAGGTGATTGTGTGGTTTACAGAGAAAATAAAAGCGTCTATTGACTTCCTGCTACTGCTTCCACAGCTTGACCTCCATCTACCCTTGTCCTCTCTTCTGCCTCTTAGCCTAAAACATCTATTGTGCTTCGAGCCCCTTTCTTCAGGCCTATGACCACCCCACATACCCTTTTTTTTTTTTGAAACAAGGTCTCACTCTGTCACCCAGGCTGCAGTGCAGTGGCATGATCATAGCCCACTGCAGCCTTGACCTCTTGGGCCCAAGCAATCCTCCCACCTCAGCCTCTCAAGCAGCTGGAACTACTGGCTCCCATCACCATGCCCCACTCATTTTCTATTGTTTTGTGAAAATGGGATCCCATTATGTTGCCAGGCTGGTCTTGAACTCCTGAGCTCAGGGGATCCTCCCTCCTCAGCCTCCCAAAGTGCTGGGATTACGAGTATGAGCCGCCACACCCAGCCAGGCCTAGTAGGGGCTATGCTAATCTTTTCTGTATCATTCCGATTTTAGGATATGTGCGCTGAAGCGCACTCCCTACTGCCTTTTAAAAATCTTTCTTTAATCTCTTTCTTTCTATACATGCCTATACAATCACTTTTATTTATTTTTATTTTTACTTGTTTCTTTAGGGATAGGGTCTCACTCTGTCTCCCAGGCTGGAGTGCAGTGGTGCAATCTTGGCTCACTGCAACCTCCACTTCCCAGGCTCAACTGATCCTCCCACCTCAGCCAGTAGCTGGGACTACAGGTATGCACCACTATGCCTGGCTAATTTTTTAACTTTTTGTAGAGACAGAGTTCTTGCTAAGTTGCCCAGGCAGGTCTCAAACTCCTGGTCTCAAGCGATCCTCCCTCCTGGGCCTCCCATAATCCTGGGAGGCATGAGCCACCATGCCTGGCCCCCAATAACTTTTGAATGCATCTAAATCTCTTTCAAATTAAAAAAAAACAAAACAAAACAAAAGAAAAAAACAAACCCACCATCTGGCTTCAACTCCATTCCTTCCTACAGCCACCCTGTCACTATCTACCCCTTTACATCTAAGCCTCTTGAAAGAATTGTCTGTGCTTCTTCCATTCTGATTCACCCTTCAGACCTTCATCATCTGGCTTTGCCTCCACACTCTGCTAAGCCAGCTCTCTCTAAAATAACAAATGGCTGCTCCTTGTTGCCAAATGTCCTGGATGCTTGACCACTCTATGACTTTTAGCACTGCCGACGCATCCTCTGTAGGAGGCTGTTTCGAAAGCAGCTCCCAGTGATCCCCACCTCCTGGTATTTGCTCCCTTTTTAATCCCTTCCTTTTGTGTAGGCTGAGCCTAGTATCTTGCTTCTAATGACTAGAATAAGACAAAAGGGAGATGGAATGACACAGCACTTCCAAGATGAGGTTATAAAAGACACACTCATACCCTTTCTCAGATTCTTCTTGCAGGTTTGCTTTGGTGAATGAAGCAAGGTCTCATGTGGTGAGGTGCCCTATAGAGAGATCCCCATAAGAAAGATCTGAGACCCCCAGTCCAACAGTCCTTAGAACTCTGAATCCTGTCAACAATTGAAACAGTTTGCCAGCAGTTTGGAAGAGGATCACTTTCTACAGAAGCCTGCAGATGAGACCACAGCCTTGACCGACACTTTGATTACAGCCTTGTAAGAGACCTTAAATAGAGGACCCAGTCAGGTAGTGCAGGACCCAGTACCCACAAAAATAGCGTGTGGTGTAACAAGAAATGTATTTGGTTTTGATGTCTGGTTCTTGGCACAGATTTCCTAAAGCCTTTGGAATTTCATGAGTTTCTTTTGTCATTCATAATGAACTCCTTTTTAGTCACATCTGAGTTTACATTAATGAGGTAACCTGCCCCTAGATAGCCTCAGGATGGGGCTGGTCACCAGAAAGACCAAGTGATTATAAGATTAAGACTGTCAGGCCTACCCACAGACCTCCTGGAAGGGGCTAGAGATTAAGCTCTTTGAAAACCCTTGCACAATGATAATAATATGATCACAGGAGGGTGGTGGATCCCAAATCCACAGGGACAGAGCTCCTGTTCTTGGGGTCCTTCCAGACTACACCCCAATGTATCCCTTTATCTGGCTGTTCACCTGTTCTGATAAAGAAACAAAACAAAACAAAGCTTCATGCAGTGAGCCAAGATTGCGTCACCGCACTTCAGCATGGGCCACAGAGCAAGACTCTGTCTCAAAAAAAAAAAAAAAGAACCTTTAGCCAAATTAAATTTTAAGGAGTTTAACTGAACAATGAATGATTTGTGAATTGGGCAGCCCTCAGAATCACAGCAGATTCACAGAGACTCCAGCACAGCCACATGGTGGAAGAAGATTTATAGACCAAAAAAAAAAAAAAAAAGGAAATGACATAAAGAAATCAGCAGTGAGGTACAGAAACAGCTGGACTGATTACAGGTTGACGTTTGCCCTGTTTGAACACTTAGTGGTCTATGAGTGGTCGAAGTATGGCTACTGGAATTGGCCAAGACTCAGTTATTGTAACAGGCACATACTCCTAAGTTTTCTTCCTTCCTTCCTTCCTTCCTTCATTCCTTCCTTCCTTCCTTCTCTTTCTTTCTTTCTCTCTTTTATTTCTTTCTCCTTCCTTCCTTTCTTTTCTTTCTTTCTTCTTCTTTCTTTCTCTTTCTCTTCCTTTCTCCTTCCTTCCTTTCTCTCTTTCTCTCTCTCTCTCTCTCTTTCTTTCTTTTGAGACAGAGTCTCGCTGTGATGCCCAGGCTAAAGTGCAATGGCACAATCTTGGCTCACTGCAATCTCCACCTCCTGGGTTCAAGCAATTCTCCTATCTCAGCCTCCTAAGTAGCTGGGATTACAGGTGCACACCACCATGCCCAGCTAATTTTTGTATTTTTAGTAAAAATGGGGTTTCACCACATTGGCCAGGCTGGTCTCAAACACCTGACCTCAAGTGATCCACCTGCTGGCATCTCAAAGTTCTGGGATTACAGGCATGAGTCACCGTGCCCAGTCACTCCTAAGCTAGGTTTTCAGTTTTGTCTATTAAGCTAGGTTACAGTTCATCCACAAGGACTCAAATATAGATGTATGCAATACTTCTTAGGTCATATTTAGTTTGCTTTAACAGTACCCTTTATGATAAACCACAAACATAAATAAAGTGTTTTTCTGAGTTCTGTGCCCCATTTTAGCAAATTATCACACATGAGGAGAGGGTCATGGGGAACCCCAATTTATGGTGGATCAGAAGTACAAGAGGCCTGGACTTGAGATTGGCATCTCAGATGGAAGAAGTCTCATGGGACTGAGCCCTTAACTTGTGGGATTTGACCCAAACTCCAGGTAGATAGTGTCAGCATTGAATTGTAGGACATCCAACTGGTGTCAGAGAATTTTCAGTGTGGAAAAAATTCTTGTACATCTGGCATTAGAAGTGTTCTGTGTGACAATGTGGAGAGACAGAGTGTGTTTTATCAGACAGTGAGATAATAAGTATGTTTTGTTTTCAGCCACTAAATTTTGGAGTAATTATTTTAAATTTATTTATTTCTGAGACAGAGTCTTGCTCTGTTGCCCAGGCTGGAGTATAGTGGCACAATCTTGGCTCATACTCTTAAGTATGAAACCTCTGCTTCCTGGGTTCAAGCGATTCTCCTGCTTCAGCCTCCTGAGTAGCTGGGATTACAGGTGCCTGCCACCACGCCCGGCTAATTTTTGTGTTTTAGTAGAGATGGGGTTTCAACATCTTGGTCAGGCTGGTCTCGAACTCCTGACATCAAGTGATCCTCCTACCTCAGCCTCCCAAAGTGCTGGGATTATAAGCATGAGTCATCACACCCAACCTTAAAATGTATTTTTAATTGACACTTAATTATATGTAGTTATGAGGCTGGAATAAATTTTATACAGGAATATATAATAAATATACCTTCCTTCTTAAAACCACTCTCCCATGAACTTCCACAACTGCTTTTCATCCTAACTCCCTGTCTCTTGCTCTCTTTCCTTCATGGGCTCTTCTGCTCTTGCTGTTTTTCAGCTCCTGCTGTTTCTTCGAGGTCTTCTCTTCATCTCTTTAAACATTTTCTTGCTGGTCTTCTCCATTCAGATGCCATCTATAAGCCAGTGATCCCTCAAGTTTATATCTGTGGCTCCTTGGAGGACCAGACCCATATATTCAACTGTCTGAAGGGAATTCCCACCTGGACATTGATCTTACAAGACATGGACTCAGCACATCCAAAACGGAACTTGTCACTTCCCATCGCACCCTATAGCCTTCTGTGTTTCCTGCCTCAATGAGCCACAGTTACCCAGTTGCTCAAACCAGAAACCTGAGAGTTGTCTTTGTTTTTTCAACAAATATTGATGGAGCATGTACAATGTTCTAAACTTCTCTAGGCTCATGGATAGTGACATTCCGTGGGAAAGAGACAATGAGGATAATCGATTATAATAGTACATTGGAGTGCCACACACACACACTCACACACACACACCCATACACATGTCTCGCAATAAGTGCTGTGGGGAAAAAAATTGAGCAGGCAGAAGAATGTCATGGTACATGAGTTGTAATATTAGGTGGTGAGAATAAACCTCTCCAAGAAGGAGACACTTGAAGAAAGAGAGGCTATGCTATGTGAATATTTGGGAGAAGAGCATTTCAAGAGGGGACAGTGAGTGCAAAGGCTTTGACCAGAGCCTTAACTGGGAGTTTGCGGAACAGCAAGGTGGACAGTATGGCTGGAACAGAGAGACACAGAGGAAGATTTTTAGAGATGAGGTTAGTGAGGTACCCAAGCCCAGGTCATGGACAGCATTCTTGGCTGTTGTAAGGAGCCTGGGCTTTACTCTGAGTACAACAGCAAGCTGTGGGATGGTTTGCAGGGGAGAAATCATATGCTCACTCCGGTTACTATCTTTAGAGTAGGTTGTAGAGAAAACATTCCCCTTATTTTTTATCTCATAACCCCCAAATCCTACTTTTCTCACTAAATCCCATTTATTTTACCTCTTAAATGTATCTTGAACCCATCTACTTCTCTTAATTTCTATTGTAACTACCTAAGGCAATCCAACAGCATCCCTCATTCATTCAGTCATTCGACGAATACTTATTGAGCAGCTACTATGTTCCAAGCACTATTCCTATACTCAGTGGTTGGAATACAGCAATGAAAAAAAAAAATGGCCTGTGTGGAACCTACATTTCTCCCTTGCACTGATTACTTCTTAGAGAACTTGACTTCTCTTAAGTTGTCTTAGGAACTTATTTGGTTACTTGATCATTGTATCCTCTCCTCACCAAAGTGTAAACGTTGTGAGATCAGGCACATTATCAATTTTGTTCACCAGCCGTATTCTCAGTGCTTAGAATAGCAACTGTTACATAATATGTACTCAATAAACACTAATTGAATGAACAAAATGCTGCAACAGCCTCCTAACTGGTCTGTTTCCTGTGACTTTTAAACTTTCTTTGACTTTGACCCACAGTAAGAAAAATATTTTGTGCTGTAACCTAGTAACATTTATACACATGCATACATGCTTACATGTATGTAAAATTAAAAGTATTGTTATGTGTGATGCCATTTGATTGTATGTGAAGCTGTTTGATAATATTTATTGTATTCTATTACGTTTTACTGAAAAAACTCTGCCAGTTACAACTTTAAGAAAATTAAAAAAGAAATGTTTTTTGAGATGGGGGTCTCACTGTGTTGCCCAGGCTTCTCTTGAACTCCTGGCTCAACCAATCTCTCCACCTCAGCCTTCGCAGCACAACTTTAAGTTTGATTTCAGAATCCACTAATGCGACTTACCCAGAAGTTTGGCAAATACTGTCCTTATCTATTCTCCACAACCAAAGTGTTCTTTCTAACCTAGAAGTATTGTTATGTGACTTCCCTACATAAAACCGTTCCACGGCAATCTGTTGGCCTCAGGCATTTTTGTCCAAACATCTGTCATTCATGGTTTTTTGTGTACCAACTATAATATAGTTACTATTTTGTCTGTAGGTTGAATTACTTTTGTCACTCGGCCTCATCCTAAGCAATAATATAAGAGAAGTAATGTATTGGTTGTGTGAAATACATATATATTTTCTATGCATGTTCACACCATTAAGTATGAAAATAAAAAAATAGTGTTCTGTGTCTCATCTCAGATCTTCTTGCTTATCATCCAGCCACACTTTGGGAAAGCCTGTTCTTGGGATAAAGGAAGGTCAGATGCCTCAACTGAGTCCACAAGGAACTCTGGAGCTTGCTGGTGCTTTTCACGGCAGTATCAGTTTTTCTTTTAACCACGTCCTGCACAGATTCATTCAGAACAACTCGCAGGTCCCTGAACACACTGAGCTCTCTTTGGCACTAGGACTCTGCACGTGCCATCTCCTTCCTCTGCTCAGGACTCCACCGGTACCACTCCCTTTCAGGTCTCAGCTAAAATGTCACGTTGGGGAAGCTGTCCTGGCCTGGGGCTGTGCAGCTCCCTCCTCCAGAGTCCTCCTCCAGCATCAGGTGCTCATCCCTACGTTAGAGTGTATCACCCTGCAGCGAAGCAGCGTATTCACCTGTTTTACTCCACCAACTGATGGTTGTAAGTTTCTGGGCTAGGAGAGTATTTTATTTACCATAGTATTTCTGGTATTTAGTAGTACCAGACATTCGATAACAATTTGTTTGATGAATAGGAGAACAAATGTACAGATTTCTCAATGGACTGAATATCCCTGACACTCAGCTAATTGACTGACACATACAAAGCATTCAAAAAATACAACTGAGCAGTTGAAAGAAGTGAGGGCTCATCCTCACCCTAGCAACATTATCTATTTACCTATTTATTGAGCCAGAGTCTTGCTCTGTCACCTAGGCTAGAGTGCAGTGGTGATCATAACTCACTGCAGCCTCTATTGCCCATGCTCAAGCTACCCTCCCACCTCAGCCCACCAAGTAGCTGGGACCACAGGCATGCACCACCATACCCAGCTAATTTTTTTTTTGTAGAGACAGACGTCTCCCTATGTTGCCCAGGCTGATCTTGAACTCCTGGGCTCAAGTGATACTCCTGCCTTGGCCTCCTGAAGTGCTGGGATTACAGGAGTGAGCCATTGCACCTGGCCATATTACCTTTTTAAAAAAATTATTTGAGAGGTGGTCTCAAGTTCTAATGTCTTTGCTTTTGTGATATTATTCTATCCTTTCTCCAAGTAATAAGGCAGAAGTGAGATCAAAACATGTATCTGTGGCATAAGAGACTTTTGGTCCCTCCATAAACAAGACTGCTATGACAGAAGACAAAGTCTGTAGGAAAAAATCGCAGCCCAGGGGGGATTATATCCGTTCTTGATTTTCTTAATGTGCAGTAGCTATAAAGTAAGTGTTAAACATCTGAATTAACATTAAAATCCATACTTCATGTATGTTTTCAGTATTTTATTGTTACCATGTATTCAGATTTTGATGCCATTATCTTCCTTTCCTAAGGTTCTAGAATACAACTTATGTGATTTTAAAGACTGATGGTAACACTGTTTCTTGCAATGGTCTGTGCCATAGGTGTAGATAATAAAGGTTTTACAGCAATTAATTTGTACTCAAAGACTTTTATTTTTCTTTCTTATAGTAGCTTTCCTATCTGGCATTTTGGAGAATGTGGTATTTGGGATAAATGGAGCTTCCAGGATTAACTGACGTGTAATCTTGTTAACATCAAAACATTAAGAGGCTGGGTCTGGTAGCTCCTGTCTGTAATCCCAGCACTTTGGGAGGCCGAGACAGGCAGATCATCTGAGGTCGGGAGTTTGAGACCAGCCTGACCAACATGGAGAAACCCCATCTCTACTAAAAATACAAAATTAGATGGGCATGGTGGCACATGCCTGTAATCCCAGCTACTCAGGAGGCTGAGGCAGAATAATCACTTGAACCTGGAGGCAGAGGTTGCAGTGAGCTGAGATTGCACCATTGTACTCCAGCCTGGGCAATAAGAGCAAAACTCCGTCTCAAAAAAATAAAAACAAAAACAAACAAAAAACCTTAAAAAAACAAAAAAGATGGAAACTTTCTCAATATGCTGCACACTTCCCTGGCTTTTTAAACAAAATGCCCCAAATATGAACAGTCTTTGCCTACTTGGGGCTCTCCCTCAGGGCATCAGTTAGTTGGGTATCCTCTGTTTGTGCAGGAAGTTTAGGGGTGGGCACTGGCAGACTTAGATGATGTGTGCCCTGAGGCCAGATGAGTAATGACTAGCAGTGACAGTGAAACTTATTTTCTTACAAACAAAATGAAACCCCGAAACAGCTATTTTATGAGCTGTCTCCTATGCCTCCCCACCCTCTCCCCTCCCCCCCCTTTTTTTTTATAAGGGAAGAATGAAGCTTATGTAGCTGCCTAATTTTCTTTGACAAAGTGCAAAATGGTTGCCTTTAGGAAATATCAACTAGCAAAAGAAAAGGTAAAATGGCCTCCTCCCACCAGAAAATTATTTATTTTTATCACTAAATGCTATTTTATCACCCACTGCTGCAGATCATTTTTACCTGATTTTCAACTTGGACTGTGGAGATTATTCTGCAATCATTTCAAGATGTGTGTGTTTTGGAAAGGACTTGCCTCAAAGCTTACACATTTTTAAATAATCTGGAGATAAATGCTTCTTTCAATGTGAAAGTCCTGCATAATGTTTGATCTTTGTATATAATTTCATGTGTAGATTTTTAGATGCATAAACATGGTGGAAAGTATTATTTTGGTATCAGAAAGATACATCAGTCTGTAGGCTACGTCAGTGCGGGAACCCAACGCACCCTTGATATCCTTCTATGGAATCACAGCACATTATGCTAAAATTGTCTAATTTTTATCTGCCTCCTCCATTATTCATGTTATTTCGTTTCATTTTTAAAACTTTTCTTGAGACAGGGTCTCACTCTGTATGCCCAGGCTGGAGTGCAGTGGTGTGATCATAGCTCACTGCACCCTGAACCTTCCAGGCCCAAGTGATCTCCCACCTCAGTCTCCCAAATAGCTGGGACTACAGGCATGTGCCACCATGCCCGGCTAATTTTTAATAGAGATGGAGTCTATGTTGCCCAGGCTGGCCTGAGACTCCTGGGCTCAAGTGATCCTCCCACCTCCCAAGGTGCTTGGATTACAGGCATGAGCTACTGCGTCCGGCCTCCTCCATTAGTTTACAGCTTCTCATGAGCTTAGAACATGTCTTAGTCTTTTTTGAACCCCAGCGCTGTGTTCTTACATAGCTACAGCTTTTCTTTAGGAAGTGTAAATGGTTGCCTTTCTGAAAAATCAAGTAGGAAAGAAAAGGTGAAAAACCTTAACCCCAGTGCTTAATTGTTGTGTCTTTGCCTGTTTTGACCTTTTCCTCATATCTTCACCTGTGTCCCTCCAAACCATAGTTATCTCACAGCTGATGGGCTTTAGAGCAACCCTGTGTCGGTTTTACCCCTTTTGTAGTGCCATTTATAGCACCTGACATGTGGGTTTTACATAAATATTTAAGCCAAATATTGGCAAGTTAGAGTAATGTGGTGGGGGAATGAACCCTCTTTCTCTGTGTTGAATTACTACATGTAATAGGGTAGTTCTGATATACTTTGATGAGTCCAGAATTCTCACATGCTTTTTAATTCAAATCATATGAGGACAGTAAAAACAAGAAAGAAAAAAATCATTTCTGCATTATATTGCACCATCTTGGCAATAAGCAAATTATGAGATCTCTGAAAGCTCTGGGATGATAAAAAAATTGTCATTATTTATCTTATGAAAACCATAGCTTTAATACATGAATAGGTAACTTGTCTTCATTCTGGTTAAACTTTGGAAAGAAGAGGTAAATACTTGATTCATTGGTGTTGGCTGGAGAGAAAGTCGCAAGCGTTCTTACAATACACCAATGTCATCAGCCTTATAAAATTGTTCAGGCAAAGATGATGCTCACAAATAATGTATCTGAATAATGGCACATTTTTTTATTCAGCTTAATTTTTTCCCTAGAGCCATCTACCTATTGTATACCGTTTTCATTCCCCATGGTAAACATTCTGAAAGATATTTTCCCACCTAAATCATCTCTCTCATCATGTTCTTCTTTTTTTTTTTTTTTGTCCTCATACAGTTTCTCTTCTTTTCTTCACCCCAATCCACTTGTAGAAGCTGATGCTTTTTCTCTATTGAATTTTATTTTTAGGAAATTTGGTTCAGTGGTATCCTTAGGTTATAGTAATAATAGCAACTACAATATCAACACCATATATAACATTGAACTATGTGCCAGATATTGTTCTTACTACTTTACATTGCCAGGTGTGATGGTTCATGCCTGTATTCCCAGTCTTTACGGAGGCCGAGGGGGGAGGCTCACTTTGAGGCCAGGAGTTCAAGATCAGCCTGGGCAACATTGCCAGATCCTATTGCTACAAAAAATACAAAAATTAGCCAGGTATGATGGTGCACACCTGTAGTCCCAGGTACACAGGAGGCTGAGGTGACAGGATCACTTGAGCTTAGGAGTTCAAGGCTGCAGTGAACTATGAGTGTGCCACTGCCTTCCAGTCTGGGTGACAGAGACCCTGTCTCTAAAATTAATAAATAGACACTAAGCTACTCTATGTTATTAACATTTAATGGCCATAATATCCCTAAAAAGAAGGTACTATTCTTATCTCCATTTGCTAGGTGGGGCACTTGACAGCACAGAGAGGTTAAGTAACTAAGATTGCAAAGCCAGTAAGTGGTAGGGTCGGGATTCAAACCCTGACTTTAGTTGGCTTTAGCTGCAGAATCTGTGGACTTAATCACCAGACTAACCTCTAGGCACTAGTAGATATTAGTAGATATTATCCTCATATTATTTTAGTTTTTCCTTACCCACTAATATCATCCTGGCCCAAGACCTCATTTTCATTCATTCTTATGTATCTTAACCTTTCAGTGGTGTCTTCCCTTGTGTACCTCTAAACCATAATTATCTTATAGCTGATGAACTTTAGTGCAACCCAGTACCTTCTTCAGATGCTTCTGAGAGGTGCAGGGTTATTTATTGTCCCAAACTCAAGAAATTATCTATACTCTGCATCCTAAACAGGAGACAGTAGGCTATTCATTAGTTTTATAATATATCAGTGATTTGGGATGCCCTTTGCACTCCAGTGGAGGGCTAGGTAAGAGAGAATAAACAAAAAAGCTAAGAAATTTCTGGCACATAACCTTTCACCTAGGTCCCTAACCTTTCCATTTCCCCAGGCCTGAAGCATATCTGAAGCAGGAACTTAGGGAGGAGATGTCCTAGGAAAAGAACTCCTTTAGCTACAGGAAGAGCTGTGTTTTTCTGGGTACAGTAGGAGTGATGGAGTAGAGGCAGGCTTTTTGTGGATTAATCTGTAGCAAGGCTATGAATTTAGGGCTTTGCAAAGAAAAGGACAAGTTTATCCTTAAGGAAGAACCATCTTTGACAAATGGCTAGTGCTGCAGGGAGCCACAAGGATAGAGAAGACAGAACTTCCATTTAGTCCTGAGTCTGAGAATACTAGAAAAAAGAAAGGAAAGAGGTTACTAGAGGATGGTCCGAAGACCTGGTGAAGTCTTTGCAGGCAAGAGATGGAAGTACATTCTTCTCCTGACAGAGTGCAAAGACCAAGACTCAGAACTAATTCCAGAGCCATAAGAGAGGAGAGTCCCTGGGAGTCCCTGAGAATCTTACCCATTACAACAGTGGTACCAGCCTTGATGGATTAGGCCACATCAGAGAAGATATACTGGGACTATGGGCTTAATCTGGCCTATAGGCACGTTGACATGCTTTTGTGTTCTTAAAAACAAATGGAATGAGCTGTCAACATTTAATATTTGGGAGATTTCACCCCAAAACTCCTATTCCTGACTTCTCTTGATTTCCTAATTATCACATTCCCACTTGGAAACCATCAGCTGGAAGTGGCTGTGCCCTTTAGATTTGCTTGAGCTGTGGGCCTTTATGCTTAGGCTAAAACAGCAATCTTAAAAGTTTACATGCTGTATGATTCCACTTATACAACATTTTTGAAATTACAAAAGTATAGAGATGGAGAATAGATTAGTGGTTACTAGAGGACAGGCATGGAGTTGGGAGAGTAGTTGGAGTGGGGAGGAGGATTTGTGAATATAAAAAGGTAGTATGAGGGAGTTCATCTGTGGTGATGGTACAGTTCTATGTCTTGATTATAGGAGTAGTTACGAGGATCTGAAGTGAGGTTGTTGCATTGAACTACATACACACACACACACACACACACACTCCCAGAACACAGGTTAAAAAAATGGTGTATAATGAGTAAGCTCTGTAGTCTAATAAACAGTAATGTACCATTGTTGATTTCCTGGTGTGAAAGTTGTCACAATCAAAATGGAGTCACTAATGTTAAGAAAGCCTGACAAATAGAGCTAGGGAAGGCTACGAAGAGAGGGTTCTTACATTTGTATGCCCGATAACAAAAACTATCAAAAAAGACTACAAAAACCACAACCTTGCATAAAGGCCATCACAGCCTTACACAAAAAATACTTCTGTAAAGACATCTGCCCAGCAAATGCCTGTCGAACCTTGGACTGGCATCACCCTTGTTACTGATCTTTGTAGTCAAGGATAACTATTTCAAAACAATTATGTAATCTTTTCCATTTTTTCTTTTAAACACCTTTGTTTTCCTTTACCTCCCTGAATATGCAGACAGTAAACTATGATGTGTATATTTTCAGTGCAATGCTCTATTCCCAAATAAACATTATTTTCTTTTAGAAAGCCTCTCTGTTATTTAGGTTGACACTGGTTTTGATGTCTTACTAAAGCTTTATAAGATGTCACCATTAGGGGAAGCATAGGACTCTGTACTATTTTTGCAACTTCTTGTGAGTCTATAATTATTTCAAAATAAAAAGTGAAAAAAAAAAAAAAAGGAAAAGTAAGTAGGCTGAGTACCTACGGGTGGTGTTTGGGGAAGTGAACAAGAGGAGCATGGAGAGTCAACCTGAGGGTGAGAAGTTTTTCCAGTTTAACTTATAAAGAACCTAAACTTGCTCCTCACCATCACGTCTGCTGTTACTATCCCGGTAGTGCTCTTTATTCTGCCCATTTTAGACAGCTGTTTCTCTATTGCTTCTTCGTTAGGCTGCTGAGCAGAGAACTAGAACTATTCCTAATGGCAAGCCAATCAATCTTTGCCTATTGGGTGTAACCTCCAGGCCTTGAGCCCTTCTCAGTTGTTAGCTTTCCCACTGCCTAATACTGAGAGTATGCTTCCTTGCTGCCAGAGGTGTTTTTTATTATGACATCTGAATTTGATGCCATTGCAGGTGCTAGAAGTTGCCAGAAGGCTGTCCTCCAGATAACTGTCCCTTGGCTCTAACTTGTATCATTGTTTTGTTGCAATTAGCATTCAGAATATGCGCAGTCATCTTATTAAAATTTATATTTTTTAATAGAGAAAGCACACAGAGTTGATTGTGGAGCCACGTGGCTTATTCTTGCTCTTAGTTACCTGTGTCTAAATTAAGCTGAACCTATGGGCCTTAGCTATTTCTAAACAGGCATCACGATTTACTAAGGTTAATGCCTGAGGGAACACTAACCTTGCAGACACTAATCTAATTCAGTGTCATCACAAGTGCATAATGCGAGAGTTTGGAGTTTTGCCAAAAAGCACTATTCAAATGAACATTCAGTTGGCAAGGGGTGGGAAGGTGGGTGTGGACAAGAAAGGAGAACACCAGAAATGGTTCTATAGATATTTTCCTGCCTGTTCTTTTCGCTTTACGTTTAAGTATTGCAGAGAGGCGCTAAATGGAATCTTCAGATTATTATGAAGAAATCGCAATGAAGGCGTTTTATCCCACGGCAAGTTCCGGATGCTCACAATTACTCAACATTCACTGAGCATCTTTTATAAGGCTGACCTTGTGCTAGGGTAAGTACACAAAGATGAGTAACTGTAGACAATGGCAGTATGCACAAGCACCTCTGGGCGCCAAATGTTAGTTGATGAAGGCACCATTAAAGAGGTCACAATTTGGCTAACGTTACCTAAAGGGCCCCCAAAGGATGAGACAACTGTGTAATCTTAGCTTTATAGAGATCATGACCAAGTTTTTGCCATACAAAGTTTGGGCTTCAATTGAAATGAGGAGAAGGTTCTGCTCAAGAGGGTCCGGGGCAAGATCTCTTGATGTGTCTCTATGCCCACACCCTCCATCCATCTCAGCTTGCAGACACTAACGGGGTTTGCCAGTTTCAAGGACGCAGGGCTACATCTTCCGGGAAAGAGGGCATTTTAAGGTGGTAGAGGCCAAAGAGTGGAGGTGGCGGCGGACGGCTAGGTAAGAGAGAATAAATGAAAAAGCCAAGAAATTTCTGGCAAATAACCTTTCACCTAGGTTCCCGACCCTTCCATTTCCCCAGGCCTGAAACGCTCCCGAACCCCCGAGTCCTCCACTTCTCCGAGCAGGGCCACTGATTAAGGCTGAAGGAGCGGGGGAGTCCCCCGCTCTAAGAGAGGTCCTCGGTTCCGATCTTTTTCAAACCGCTTTCCTCCCGGGCCCAGCCTGGGGTGCCTGCGGCTCGGGTCCAGCTTCCACAGCCACCCTGGGCTGGTGACACGCAGGCGCCGGAATCGAAGCCACGCTGTCTTCCCAGCCAGGTTTCCCCGCCAAGCGAGGGCGGGCGGCGCGGAACGCTTCCCGAGTACGGGGCTTCCCACAATGCACCGGGCCGGCAGTGGCGGCGACCGCGGCGGCGCTCTAGCTGCGGCATGTCTGCGTCTCTACTGCTCTGGGAGGAGGAAGAGAAGGAGGAAGAGGAGGAGGAGGAGGGGGAGGAAGAGGAGAAAGGCGCAGGGGTGGGAGCTGTTGCCGAAGCTGCTACAGCAAAAGTTATCCCCCCTCCCCCCTTCCCCTCCTCTCAAGGCCTCTAGAAAGGTTGGAGCTGCCGCCGCCTGCAGTCGGTGACCGCGCGACTCGGCGCCCGCCCGCGGTAAAGCGCTCGGCCTGGCAGGCCCGGGCCCGGGGGAGGGCGGGGGAGGGGGAGGGGGCGGCGCGCGGGGGGAGCGCGCGGCGGTAACGGCCTGACCCCGGGGGGAGCGAGCCGTAGCGAGGCGGGGGGTGGCCTGGGTGCCGGCAGAGGCCGAGGGAAAAGCTGGGGCTGGCCGGGGGACGTGAGGAAGCAGGGCGCGGAGGGTGGGTTGGGGGGTTGAGAAAGGATAATGACGGGGGTGGCGGAGGCGAGAAGGCGGCCTCCGAGGCTGGAGGGGGGTGTCAGAGGTAGGGGAGGAGGTGGGATGTTTGCACGGGGAGGCCAGAGGGTGCTGGGTGTGGGTGTGAAAAGGCTAGGGAGACACCGGGGCTCTGTCCACCGTGCCTGGTGCAGTGCTTTATGCACCGCAGGCCTCAGTCACTGTTGCTGCCAGAGTGTGCTCTTTGGGAGAAGGGAAGGGCAGGGGTTGGAGAAAAGGGAATGCTTGCAGGAAACGTAGTGGGAATGCGAACAGGGAGAGGGGTCGGAGGAAAGATGCCGGAGAGGTGGAGGAATGCAGGGGGTGGCTGTGGAGGAGTCTTGAGGATCCTGGAGGGTGTTCATTGTGCGGATACGCTAGGTATTTCATTATGGAAAGAACTGAAGCGTTTCTCAGGAAAGGAAAGAAGGGAGATAGGAGGTCCCGTGAATAGAAACGATCGCGTTTGAAGAAAGAGGGTGTGCGAAGTAGTAGAGAAGATGCAGGGAATGCATAATAGAATAGACAGATGTAGTATAATTAATAAATATTGGCCTAAGGACTGAAGAGTTATTCCAGATGGGCCAGGATGGCCTAATTCCGAACCTGTGTGGGCCCTTCAGTAGATGACAGCTGGTAAGTGTGGGTCTGGGCTGTGGTTGGGGTCACTGAGAATTAGATTTTAGTCTGTGGTTTGGTCTGTGACATTTTAGACATGCGCCAATGGAACCGCTGAAGTAGACCTTGAGAAAGGGCCTGGCCTGTGGGGATTCCTTAGGCCGTGGAGTTTCGATTTTAGAAAATTTGAAGTATTAACAGTTACCAGAGGTCGGGTGAATTCTATCCTCGCAAATGCTGGAATGGAAATTAATTGACTTGGTAGTTTTCTTCACTGCCCAGTTTATCTGATCCAGAAGAATTGGTGCCATATTATTCAGGCTGGATTGCAGTACACAAGATTATAATTAATGGTGGGGGGAGTACATTTGGTGGCCCTTCTTTGGATACTTCATTTGTAGCTCAAATTAGGCTAGTTGGCTGGATTGGTTCCATAAGTCTGTGGCTGCTGAGAGATCTTCTGCCATTCACAGTTCCTGATGTGAACTGTGAGGGAGTTCTTCTCCAGTGAGAGAATACTCTCTCATTCAGGCATGGAGAAATTGAAGAGAATGTATCAGCCAGCAACGTGTGGGCCTGCAGAATGGAGGATCTAGAATATCTGTTCTGGTTTTAGGTTGCAAGGAGGTCAGGACTAGTTATCATAAGGTCTAGGGGAACCTAGGAGACTGGATGATTCCAGAGCCAGGTTAGAGGGTGGAGTAGCATCTCTATATGAGGAAATGAACCAAACTCTCTCTGGATTTGCTGAGCTCACACTAGACCAGATTTCCAAGGGGGAACTCTGGGCTAGAACCATACTCTTAAAATCTACCCAGATATTATTCACCTTTTATTAAGAAAAAACTATATGCACATTACATGGTAATATTTCTTCAACTGAAGAGAGGGTAATAAACATGTTAAGTATGAGAAATCTTTTTATGGAAGTAGAGGTTGATTAATGGGGAAGATGGAATGAAATTTGGGAGAGGGAAAGAAAAATCCAATTGTTTATTCCTTTAGCAGATATCTCAAAGGAGAGTAATAATTTAGCATTAGAATGGAGAGTGCTTTCTTTAATTATATATTTTCTTAATATAAATAATCCAAAATTATTATTATTATTTATTTATTTATTTTTTGAGACGGAATTTCACTCTTATGTCCCAGGCTGGAGTACAATGGTGCGATCTTGGCTCACTGCAACCTCCACCTCCCAGGTTCAAATGATTCTCCTGCCTCAGCCTCCTGAGTAGCTGGGATTACAGGTGTTCACCACCACACCTGGCTAATTTTTGTGTTTTTAGTAGAGATGGGGTTTCACCATGTTGGCCAGGCTGGTCTCCTGACTTCAGGTGATCTGCCTGCCTCGACCTCCCAAAGTGCTGAGATTACAGGCGTGAGCCACTGTGGCGGGCAGATTTACTCATTTTTTTTTTTTTTTTTTTGGGATGGAGTTTTGCTGTTGTTGCCTAGGCTGCAGTGCAATGGCACTATCTTGGCTCACCGCAATCTCTGCCTCTCGGGTTCAAGTGATTCTCCTGCTTCAGCCTCCCGAGTAGCTGCGATTAGAGGCTAATTGTGTATTTGGGTTTCTCCATGTTGGTCACAGGCTGGTCTCAAACTCTTGACCTCAGGTGATCTGTGTGCCTCAGCCTCCAAAAATTCTGGGATTACAGGTGTGAGCCACCATGCCTGGCCTCTTTTTTTTTTTTTTTTGTTTGAAACAGGGTCTCCCTTTGTCCCCTAGGCTGGAGTACAGTGGCTTGGATCATACCTCACTGCAGCCTTCACTTCCTGGACTCAAGGGATCCTCTTACCTCAGCCTCTTGAGTAGGTAGAACTATAGGCATGCACCACCATGCCCAGATAATTTTTTAGTTCTTTTTTAGGGAAGAGATCTCCCTATGCTCCCTGGGGTGGTCTCCAACTCCTGGCCTCAAGCAGTCCTTTTGTCTAGGCCTTCCAAAGTGCTGGGATTACAGGTGTGACATCACACCTGGCAACTCATTCTTTTTAGGACTTTTTTTTTTTTTTGCCCCTTCTCCCGGAGTCTCGCTCTGTCACCCAGGCTGGAGTGCAGTGGCCTGATTTCAGCTCACTGCAATCTCTGCTTCTTGGGTTCTAGTGATTCTTCTGCCTCACCCTCTCAGAGTAGCTGGGATTACAGGCATGCACCACCAAGTCCAGCTAATTTTTGTATTTTTAATAGAGTTGGAGTTTTGCCATGTTTGCCAGGCTGGTCTCGAACTCCTGGCCTCAAGTGATCTGCCTGCATTGGCCTCCCAAAGTGTTGGGATTACAGGTGTGAGCCACAGTGCCCAGCCAGGGCTTTTTTGTTTTTAAATCATAGTATGCTGTACTAATTTTATTATCATCATAGCATGACAAGGCTAGTCTTCCTTCCCTTTTCTCTCACCAGCACTGTTTATTATGTGTTTTTTTTTTTTAATTTTTGTAAGCAGAATACACTTAAATATTGTCTTTCTACCCATATATTGTCTTTATTATATTGTAATTACATTGTCTTTCTATCCTTTTATTATAAAATTGCTCTGAGGGAACTTACTATGAAAAACAGTAGCCCTTGTCTCACTTGTCTATTGCAGTTCCACTTTACTGAGGCTGCTACTTCTAAGCATTAATTTTGTATTTCTTAACCATGCTTTTTTCCATGTCTCCAAGTAATAGGCATATAATATCATTTCTTGATTTATCAAAATGACATTATCAGGGAGTCAGAAGACTTCTATGAATGTGTCATTGACATTATCCCCTTTCTCCTTCTTTCTGACCTTTGGTAGTTAATTTAGTTATTTTATTCAGTGTGTTTATGTTTTTTAATAATATGCATAAACCTTGATTTTGGAGTCCAACAATCTTAGGCTTTATCTCTTGGCTTCCCCACTATATTAGATAAGGATTTAGCCTAGGTATGGCTTTCCTGAAGTAGAAGGAACATTGACAATTAAAGGAAAAATGCTGGATGAGATGATAAAGGAAAGTTTGGATGGACCTATGAAAAAGGCCATGTTGTAGGAAACATCTAAGCATAGGATTTGCTTGTTAGAGATGAAGAGGAGTTGCTTGATAATGATAATTGTTCATCCTCGAATTAGTTACCAGTTTGCAGTATTCTTTGACAGTCTTCTGGAGAGTTTTAGTGTGGGAAATCTGGAAATGCATTAAAATGACCTTTGAATGTTCTTTCCAGGCTTCTATGGCAATTCTTTTTTTAAATTTTTTGAGGCAGGGTCTCACTTTGTTACCCAGGCTGTAGTAGAGTGGCGTGATTTTGGCTCCGTGCAGCCTCCACCTCCTGGGCTGAAGCAATCCTCCCACCTTAGCCCCCCAAGTAGCTGGGAATACAGGCGTGCACCACCACTCCCAGCTAATTTTTTTATAAAGATGGTGTTTTGCCATGTTGACCAGGCTGGTCTTGAACTCTTGGGCTCAAGTGATCTGCTTGCCTCAGCCTCCCAAAGTGCTAGGATTACAGGTGTGAGCCATTGTTTCCGGTCACAATTCTTACGTTTTTATTTTTAGGAGGGAATGGATTGGTGTGGACGTGTTTTTTGCGGGGATGGGGGAAGGAGAGATGGGGAAATGTGATAGGAGGAGGATGAGGAACAGGGTTTGATGGAGGTGGTGATACATTTTGAGGAGGCTAAAGAAAAGGTAAAGTATTTTGAGGGGATTTGGATATAGTTAATGTGACGGAAGTTTACCTTATGGTGATGAGACTAGAATTTTTGTCACGTTTAAGGAAATTAGCATGTTTAAATTACATTACTAATATGTTGGGAATGTGGTAGGAAAAAACTGTACTGGGCTCGATCTCATAAGTTAGGATGGAGTTGTAAAATATTAGTGTTTTTGAAATTTGTGTAAGAGATGCAAATCATTGTGGTGGATATTGGGAAAATAGAAAGATACTGCTCCACTTCTTTTTAGGAGCCTTTAAATAATGACACCTCTTGAAAGTCTTCCTTTCTTTTTTTTGGAGACAGAGTCTTGCACTGTTGCCCAGGTTTTAGTGAGTGCAGTGGCACAATCACAGCTCACTGCAATCTCTGCCTCCTGGGTTCTAGCAATTCTCCTGCCTCAGCCTCCCGAGTAACTGGAACTACAGGTGGGCGCCACCACGCCCACCTAATTTTTTTTGTATATTTAGTAGAGGTGGTGTTTCACCATGTTAGCCAGGATAATCTCAATCTTCTGACCTCGTGATCTACCCGCCTTGGCCTCCCAAAGTGTTGGGATTACAGCATGAGCCACTGTGCCCATACATTCAGTAGCAACACTATTCACATGTAGGTTATGTATTGCTAAATTTTGTATTTGTGACAATTATTCTCTTTGTTTTGCAAATGGTAGATGGTAACCTGTTCTAAAGCAGAGACTTCCTGTAGTCTCTGGGGAAACTTACAACAGGCTGATTCTTTTTTTTTTTTGAGATGGAGTTTTGCTCTTGTTGCCCAGGGTGGAGTGCAATGACGCGATCTTGGCTCACTGCAACTTCCGCCTCTTGGGATCAAGTGATTCTCCTGCTTCAGCCTCCCGAGTAGCTGGGATTACAGGCATGTGCCACCATGTCCAGCTAATTTTGTATTTTTAGTAGAGACGGGGTTTCTCCATGTTGGTCAGGCTGGTCTTGAACTCCCGACCTCAGGTGATCCACCTGCCTCGGCCTCCCAAAGTGCTGGGATTACAGGCGTGAGCCAACAGGTTGATTCTTAAGTGCTTAATAAATACCTGTTGAATGACTGATGGAAAGTAGGGTTCACTATTAGCGATAATAGTGGGATTGTATGAAATTGTTGAGTACTATGCAAGTATTGTAGACAAAACTGTGTGTGTGTGTGTGTGTGTGTGTTTGACAGCATGAAGGACAAAAGGGATATCTGACTGGAGAGAACCTTTAGATTTAAGGGAAGAAGACAGACTGGATTAGAATGGAACTGCAAGAGTTCTGCAACAACGTTGAGGACCACGGGGTCTCTTCTAAATTTGAGGCGTTTAATCTGGAGTAAAATCTGGTCTGTAGCAGGGTGCTGTTTTAATTTAGATGTTTTTTTTTCTTTAGACATAAATGACTGTTTTAACACTGTCTGATTTAATTCATTTTTAGGATAGTAAAAATAACAGATAAGCTTCTTTCCTCAAGAAATTTATAGTATTTACATTGTTTTTTTTTTTGAGATGGGGTCTCACTCTGTTGCCCAGGATGGAGAGCAGTGGTACGATCTTGGCTCACCGCAACCTCCGCCTCCTGGGTTCAAATAGTTCTCCTGCCTCAGCCTCCTGAGTAGCTGGGATTACAGGAGCATGCCACCATGCCTGGCTAATTTTTGTATTTTTAGTAGAGACAGGGTTTCACCGTGTTGGCCAGGCTGGTCTCAAACTTCTGACCTCAGGCGATCTGCCCACCTTGGCCTCCTAAAGTAGTAGTTACATTCTTTTGAGAGAGAAAGATAGTTGTAAAATAGTTCAGTAACAGTGTAAGATTTCAGAAGGTTGATTTTTAAAAACAAATATCAAAATTACATCTCCAGGTAAGAATTTTTATATTTAGGTGGTTATTTTCAGTAGCAGTTTTCAGAATATTTTTAGAACACCCTTTCTGAATTAATTTCTGAGTATAATTCTATATAATTTACCTATTTATTGAGTACCTATTGTGTGCTGTTGGGGGAAGGGGTCTATAAAGGTATGTAAAACATGGTCCCTATCTGCCAGGAGTTCATAATCCCTCCAAGAGGCGCTCTTTTTTTTTTTTTTTTTTGAGATTCCAATATTCTTTGTCTTCTGGAGAGTTTTAGTGTAGGAAATCTGGAAATGTATTAAAATGACCCTGTAATGTTCTTTCCAGGCTTCTATGGCAACTTTTATTTTTATTTTTGAGACAGGGTCTCATCTTACTCTGTCATCCAGGTTGGAGTCCATGGCGTGATCTTGGCTCACTGCAACCTCTGCCTCCTGGGTTCAAGTGATTCTCCTGCCTCAGCCTACCAACTAGCTGGGACTACAGGTGCACACTACCACCCCTGGCTAATTTTTGTATTTTTACTAAAGACAGGGTTTCACCATGTTGGCCAGGCTGGTCTCAAACTCCTGGCCTCAGGTGATCTGCCTGCCTCGGCCTATCAAAGTGCTGGGATTACAGGTGTGAGCCACTGCACCTAGCTTAAGGGGCATACTTTTGTTTGTTTGTTTGTTTTTTGAGACAGAGCCTCTCTCTGTTGCTCAGGCTGGAGTGCAGTGACATGATCCTGGCTCACTGCTACCTCTGCCTCCCAGGTTCAAGCAGCTCTCCTGCCTCAGCCATAGCTGGGACTACAGGCATGCATCACGACACCCAGTGTATTTTTTAGTAGAGATGGGGTTTCACCATGTTGGCTAGGCTGGTCTTGAACTCCTGGCCTCAAGTGATCACTTACCTCAGCCTCCTAGTGCTGGAATTTCAGGCATGAGCCACTGTGCCTGGCCAGGAGGCACACTTTTAAATAATACATGGCATAAGCTTATTTTGAATGGTCTTATTGATGACAAATCTTTTTACTTTGAAATTTTGATTTTTAGAAATGTTGAAGGTCAGTCAATATCAAATAGAGTGAATAAAGAATAGTTTTGCCTTAAATTCAGTTAATCACAGAAATGGGAATAATTTTCTTGATTAACTTACTAGCTGATTTTGAAAACACTCTCAAGGAGGAAGTTGGAAATATTTCGAACAGGGGTGATAGCTTCACATGTAGTTAGTTAGACACTAGATAAATGTTGGTTGAGTGCATCAGATGGTTGGATGGATAGAGTGAATAAATGAGTAAGTGGTAGCCTTCCAAAGTAACTTTTATTTTAAAGAGGACCATACTGATTTGAATGTGTAAACAAATTCTTATTAAAAAAATTCAGTTTTCTCAGATGAAATAAATAAATTCTGAGTATATTTGTTAACAATTTTATTACCTGGAGCAAGACAGTTTAAGTCCACAGATGAGTTTTACATACAGTTAAGTGCTGTAGGAGTTCAGGGAATGGAGAAATGAACATTGGCTAAGGTTTGGTGAAATTATTTAAGTGAACCATACTTTAGCTTGATATTTGTAAAGATTCCTTTGGGATCTCAGAGAAGAACTAAATGACTCCAAATTTCTCTTGCAGCCCTAAAGTAAACCTAGAATCTGGATCTATTTTTGTCTGAATGCTTTCTGCCTGTTTCATTTTAGCTACTCCTACTGGTTTGTTCCTTTCAAATTCACATTTGTTTTGGTAGATGTTGGGCCCCAGAAACAACTGTGGGGTCTGTTTTCCATCATTGCGGAGTATGACTTTTAGTTGTTCTTTTATGAGCCTGTACCCCACAAATTACTTGGCCTTCGTGAGTGAAGAGTATGAGTCAACTTGGCCCTGTTATCCTGGCAATTTCCTGCATGCTTTTCTCAAAGCTGCTTTCTGAATGACAGAATAGAATAGACAGAACTGAGGGCATGTGTCCAGTAGACACAAGCTTGTTGAATGAATGAATGAATGAATGAATGAATGAGATATTTGAGATAATTTAGGAGATCTGAATTATCTGTATGTTTTATGTTTCTTTTCATTTATTCATAACCTACCTTTTTCTACAAAGGACTTAATGGGGCTGCCAGAATATATATACTAGCAATGAATTGAAATAATTCAAGAAGTCTGGTTAAAAAGATGGTGAAGAAAAGAAAGATCTGTTTAAAGAATATAGATCAGTATGTATGCATGTTAGAGAACTAGGAATAAGGAAGAAGATAAGCAGATGGGGAAGGAAAGGTGGTATCTGATAGAATGGATGATTTTGAAGGAAGGAAAAGATTACTGAAATATGACAGGCTATGTTTAGGGGAAAGCATGAGAAGATGGAAGGTAAAGAGGATTATTTGGAAGGGCTATTTTGAGGAGGAAGATGGTAAAGCTATTTGAAGGATAAGAGTCAACAGAAGTTTGGAATATAGTAGAAGTTATTATGTTGATTTATAACTGAAGGTTTCAGAAAATGATGGGATAAGTTTTCTTTGTTTAACAGATAATGCACATTTGTTATATGCAAAAGAATATAATGCTTTGCAGTCAGGAATAAATCCTCTGGGATTTATATTCTGGTAGGGGAGCTGGAGTTATGCACAAATACCTGTACTATAATCACAAATACATCTGGGATTCACAAATACACCAAATATTACTGAATTTAAAAGGCAGAAAATGCATTTGATTAGGAGAAAACATGGGGCAGCATTTTAATGGCATAAAAGAGGAATTTTAGCTAGTCTTTGAAGGGATTGATAGGATTATTTTTTTTTTTTTTTTTTTAAGTTTTGGATTGATAGGATTCTGATTGGCAAAGATTACTGAAAGAGAGCATTCCAGCCTGAAAGATTAGCATAAGCAGTCTTGGAGGTGAGAAGCCCAGGAGATGCGGGGAATGGTAAGTTAGGTTTTAAGTTTTAAACTATGACCTATAGTAAGGAGTACATGTCACACTTCATCTAATATGTGCATGTATAAATGTTTATGTCTGTGGGAAAAACAAAAAGTTTCATAACTATCCTTACCATGGTAGATACACTTGGATGTTATCTATTTTGTTTGACTAAAAACAAAAAAAGCTGGCCAAGGGGAAAGAAAGAAAAGGTTATTGTCACTCCTTAAACTGATTTTATGACCAAGAAAATAATTGATCACAATATATAGTTTGGAACACAAGAGAGTTCATAAATAAGGTATAACATAAGGTAGGAGAGTCAGTTGGGGTTGACTTGAAAATGGATGGCCTTGAAAGCTAAACTAAGTAGTTTGTATTTGATATTATGTAGTGTTGTGCTTGGTAAGCAAACAGAAGCTGGGTTTTAGTCTTGGCTCTTCTGTTTGCCCACTGTATGATTATGGAGAATTTTTTCCTTTCTGAGTTTCCATTTTCTCATCAAGTTGATAATCATACCTTCCTGGCAAGGGTTGTGGTGAGGATGTGAGAATTAAAGCATGTTAACATAGGATTAAAGTATGTTAGCATACATTATTAGTGTATAGCTGTTGAACTTTCCTGAGTAGGGAATTGAGCCAAGGACTGTATGTTAAGATAGCTTCATCTGGCAATAGCTATACCTTACTGGATAGATTGTGGGTAATGTGGTGGTAGAGTAACATTGTATGTGAAAAGACCAGTTAAAAAAAAAAAAAGGACCAGTTTGGTGGCTCCTGGAGAAATTAAAAAGGGCTTGAATTAGTTTGATAGCAGTAGGATTAGAATATGGGAGTAGGATGCAGTTGGAGGTAGGGAAGAGGGGAAGATGACTAGAAATGCACTATTTATTTATTTGTTATTAATGAATGAATGAGTGAATGACAGGCTCTTAATCTGTTGCCCAGGCTGGAGTACAGTTGTGTGAACACAGCAGCTCACTGCAGCCTCTACCTCCTGGGCTCAAGTGATCCTCTTGCCTCAGCCTTCTGAGTATCTGGAACCACAGGCATCTGCCACCACACCTGGCTGATTTTTAATTTTTTTTGTAGAGGTGTGATCTCACCATGTTGCCTAGGCTGATCTCAAACTCTTGGGCTCCGGTGATCCTCTCCCTCGGCTTCCCAGAGTGTTGGGATTATAGGTGTGAGCCACCCCATGCCTGGTTGACTGGAAATTTAGAGTTGTAGAAATATTCAAATGGCAGCAGCTGAAATTGGATTATATTTTTGGGTAGTTTAGTGGAGTATGTTAGAGTTTTAGTTTCTTTTATGTAGTAGGTGCTCAATTATTTGTTGAATGATAGAAACTATGTGAACTGTGGGATGAATTGTGAGTAGAGGCAGTGATGGATGGATATGAGAAGGAGGGTTAGGCTGAAGGATATGTTGATGGACTGCCAGAATTGATTCATTCAGGGTATATTTTTATATTTACTGTGCACAATGTTCTATGGCAGGCAGTGTGAAGGATACATGTTTATATATGATGACACAGTCCATGTTCTTCAGGAATTTATCCAGGGACAAAATAAACACATTGCCCATGACACCAGTACTATGGCAAGTTTGATCAGGATTGGCTTTGTGGAGAAATTGGTGTGTAGCTTAGACTTTGAAGGATAAGTAAGATAATAGTAGGCAAGATGGTGATGGTTGGCTGTTCAAGAAGAGGGGTGATATAAGTGACAGTGAACAAAGTTCAGGGTATGTTTAGGGGTTGGTGGTCTAGGTTAGCTATAATTTAGGGTTTGTGTTGAAGAATGGTGGGAAATAAAGCTGAAAAGTGGGCAGACTATCTCAAAATTCAGGCTAACCTGGTTTTTGAAAATTTATTAAGATATATACAGTAAAGTGCCCCAATCTTAAGGGTACAGATTAATGAGTTTTTCTTAGGCATAAATTTATGTAGCCAACACCCAGTTCAATATACAGGACATTTCCAGCATCCAGAAGGCTGCCTTGTGTGTCATTTCCAAGCTGGTAACTCATCCAACCAAATATAACTATTATTCTGACTTCCCTCATAACAGAGTAGTGTGTGTTTTTGAATTTTGTATAAGTGGAACCCTATTTCTTGTCTAGTTTCTTTTCTCAAGGAGCCTGTCTGTGAGTTTTATCCATGTTGTGTTTTTCATTGTGTGACATTCCATCATATGAATATACCACAGTGTATTTATCTATTCCATGATTATTGGTCAGCTGTATGGTTTCAATTTTTTTGAAGTCTGAGGAGTTTTTTTTTCTGTCTTTTTTTTTTTTTTTTGGAGGCAGAGTCTCACTCTGTCACCCAGGCTGGAGTGGTGCGATGTCTGCTCACTACAATCTCCACCTTCTGGGTTCAAGCGATTTTCCTCCCTCAGCCCCCTGAGTAGCCAGGATTATAGGCATGCAACACCATGCCCAGCTAATTTTTGTATTTTTAGTAGAGACAGGGTTTCATCATCTTGGCCAGCCTGGTCTCGAACTCCTCACCTCAAGTGATCCACCCACGTTGATCTCCCAGATTGCTGGGATTATAGGTGTGAGCCCATGTGCCTGGCTGAAGTCTGAGGAGTTTTAACTTAAAGTCAGTATGCAGTGGAGAACCATTGTTGATTTTTGAATTGGTAAATAAGAGACTATTTAAGAATGTTAATCCAGTAAGCTTTTTTTGTAATGAAGAGAATCTGGTGACTGGGAGACAAAGGAAGACTAC
Source organism: Cheracebus regulus (assembly GCA_963574635.1). NCBI lineage: Eukaryota > Metazoa > Chordata > Mammalia > Primates > Pitheciidae > Cheracebus > Cheracebus regulus. The sequence goes on along the minus strand of CAUYQU010018583.1, from coordinate 7,776 downwards.
GGCAAAAGTGTGAAGTAGGCTGGACATGGTGGCTCACACCTGTAATCTCAGCATTTTGGAAGGCTGAGGTGGGCAGATTGCTTGAGCTCAGGAGTTTGAAACCAGCCTGGGCAACATGGCAAAACTTCATCTCTACAAAAGATAAAACAATTAGCCAGGTGTGGTGGCACATGCCTGTAGTTCCAGCTACACGGGAGGCTGAGGCAGGAGAATCGCTTGAACCCAGGAGGCAGAGGTTGCAATGAGCTGTAATCTGCACTCCAGCCTGGGTGACAGAGGGAGACCCTGTCTCCAAAAAAAAAAAAAAAAAAAAAGTGTGAAGTATTGAGGGTATAAGTTGGGTAGTAGTAGTGGGAATAAAAGGAAAGGGATAGATATAAAAAATACCTCAAAGAAAGAATCGGAAGGTTTGATGACATATAGGGTTTTGGGAAACAGTAGAGAAAAAGAAAACCGAAGAAAAACTCTAGGGCTTTTAATCTGGGTGACTGAGATTGATGGTGCCATTAACAGAAATTATTAGATCACTTAGCAGAACTGTTTTGGGGTTTTAAGACACATTGACCTGTGTGTGAGGCATCAGTACTGGATTGGAGCTAAGAAAAGAAGTCCAATATAGAGTTGGGAATACATACATAGAGTTGATAATTGCAGCTACTAATTCTGGATTTAGTTAGGGCACTGATGGTTATGAAATTATTTGGACTGATAATTGAAGTGTTAATTGAAGTAATAGTTGAAGAATTTTGTTAAAAAGAAATCATTATATATTTCAATTCTAGTTAAAAAGAAATCATTATATATTCTAATTCCTCAGGAGTAAATTGGATTGTAGGAGAGGATGATGGTTTAAAGATTATTTTGGGGAGCTGGGGAAGACAACCATATGAAGAATGAAAATGTTGAAGTAGTGATGAGGGATGAAACCCTTAGTGGCTGAGAATTACAGGAGGCTCCAGGTCAGAACTTGGGTAGGAATTTGGGTAGGAAGAGGAGCAGCAGTGATTTCAGATAGAAGAAACAACCAGAGAAGTCACAGTAGAATCATTTCATTAAGCAAGGTGGGTAGCTCAAGTGTCACTGCCAAAAAGAGGGTAAGGACTGGTCAGGGGTGGTGGCTCATACCTATTATGTCAGCACTTGGGAGGCTGAGGTGGGCATATTGCTTGATCTCAGGAGTTTGAGACCATCCTGGGCAACATGATGAAACCTCATCTCTACAAAAAATAATAAACTTTGCTGGGTATGGTGGCATGCGCCTGTAGTCGCAGCTACTTGAGGGGGCTGAGGTGGTAGGATCACTTGAGCTTGGGAGGTGGAAGTTGCAGTGAGCTGATACTGTGCCACTGCACTCCAGCCTGGGTTACAGAGTAAGAGCCTGTCTCAAAAAAAAAAAAAAAAAAAAAGAAGGTAAAGACTTCAGTGGAGGATCATAGATTTTTTATTTAGTTTATTTTTTTTGTGGTCTTCAAGAGAGCAGTTCAGAGACCAGAGTGTATGGGGGGGTTACTGAGTGGGTTGGAGAAATATGGAAGCAGTAAATATAGGAATTGAATTAAGAAGTTAATTGAATTAACAACAACTCTTATTCTAAAACTGGAGGCCAGAAGTAACAGATGGATGAAGATACAGCATTTTAGAAGCTGTGAAGAGGATTTGATTACAGGTGGAGAAGGTGTGATTTGAGGGAATTTTATAGAAAGCTTTGAGTATTTGATGGGATTAGGGAGTTAATATGAAAATGATTTGTATTAGTCAATGAGGCAGAGAGTTGTATTTAGAATAAATCTGTTGTGGAAGATTTCATAGCTTTCTGGTGGTGCTTAACACCCAGTGTGTGGGTGTGGAGAAAACAGATGGTGAGGATTGTCTATCACTGGGGAGATGTATAGTGAGAATGATGGAAGGTCATGGAATTCTGGAGAGGACAGTGTTAAAATGGTTGTGGGGTTTAAATTATGTAGGGAGACAATAAAGCCAAGTGGAGTTAAAGTGCAGGTCTACAACTAGAATATAAAGTGGTTGTGGGTAAAGAAAAGAGGGGCGGTCTCTGAAGTTACAATCCTAGTGGTAAAGCACTTTTTTTTTTTTTGAAACATGGTCTGGCTCTGTTGACCAGGCTGGAGTATAGTGGCACAATCTCGGCTCACTGCAGCCTCTGCCTCTAGGTTTCAAGTGATTCTCCTGCCTTAACCTCCTGAGTAGCTGGGATTACAAGCTTGAGCCACTGCACCTGGCTAATTTTTTGTATTTTTAGTGAAGACAGGGTTTCACAATGTTGGCCAGGCTGGTGTTGAACTCCTGACCTCAAGTGATTCACCTGCTTTGGCCTCCCAAAGTGTTAGGATTATTGGCCTGAGCCACCACAGTTGGCCTAGCACTTTTCAGTTGATGGCTCTGTTTTCAGTTTCTTAGTGGCTAGCTTAAGTGCAGATGAAGGTTTTAGGAGCTTATGAAGGTCACGGTATAGAAAGTTATTCAGCATCATTGTTGAAGTCATTGAGAATAATGGTTGAATTTGGGACCAAGTAGAATTGGAGTCATTGGGCAGGGAAAATAGGAGCCTTCTGGAGGTTGGTGGATGTTGGTAGATGTTGCAGAAGGAATGGTTTCAATTAGTAATGTGACTCCCAAGCTATTTTTTAGTGATAGGATAATGGGGAGTGGTCCTGGGAAGCAAGAAGCAGCAAGTCCTTTTTTATCAAGCTGAAGGAGTAGGACAGTGATATAGCTAGTCGTGAGAGAAGCAGATTGTCCAGGAAGAACCAAGCTTGAGGTAAGATGAGGAGACAGATGGTCGCAATAATTGGGCAAGAGTTGACAGTGATTGGAATTGTTGAGCCACGGAGATTGAGAACAGTAGCTAGATTTGTTACGTTTACCAGTTCTTTCCATTTTTTTTTTCTTTTTGAGACAGGGTCTTCTCTCTTACCCAGGCTGGAGTGCAGTGGTCCAGTCTTGGCTCACTGTAGCCTTGCCTCCTGTACTCAAGCAATTCTCTTGCCTCAGCCTCCTGAGTAGTTGGGATTACAGATGTGTACCACCATACCTTGCTTGGCTCCCCTCCCCTCCCCTTCCTTCCTCTCTTTTTCCCCTCTCTTCCCTTCTCTCCTCTCTTCTCCTCTCCTGTCTCCTCTTTCCTCTCTCCTCTCTTTTCTCTTCTCTTCTCTTCTTTGAGATGTGGTCTTCCTATGTTGCCCAGGCTGGTCTTGAACTCGGTCTGAAGCAATCTTCCCTCTTTGGCCCTGAACAGTTTTTTAATAAAATAATACTTGCAAAATTATAACTATTCATGTATAATATACTGTTACAAATTTAGCTGAATGATAATTCTGGGTTAGAAATGAGACATTGGAATCAAAAGATGAGGTAGAGGTGTTTTAAAGATAAGGTGAGCTGGGTGTGGTGGCTTATATCTATAATCCCAGCAATTTGGGAGGCAGAGGCAGGAGGATCACTTGAGCTGAGGAGTTCGAGAACAGCCTGGGCAATGTAGGGAAACCCTGTCTCTACACAGAAATAAAAAATTAGTTGGGCATGGTAGTGCGCACCTATAGTCCCAGTAACTCAGGAGGCTGAGGTGAGAGAATCACTTGAGCCCTGGAAGTCAAGGCTGCAGTGAGCCATGATTGCACCACTGCACTCAGCCTGGGCAACAGAGTAAGACCCTGTCTTAAAAAAAAAAGATGAAGGTAAAAGATAAAAGTTGTTCTATTGTTTGTTGACAATAGAACATGGACAAGCTGATAGGATCTAGTAAATAGATGGACTGGAAATGAATGAGGAGGCTGAAGTTGTAGGCATAGAAAAGAGGGAGTAGCTTGCGGCAGAGAAAACATGGAGAGAACATACGGAAAGGGATTTAACTAGGCCGTGGTTTGTAGGGGTGAGGATATTGCCAGGCATCACTAAGTGTAATATTTTTATTAAAGAAACTGGGAAGTAGGGAACCCCCATATTCCCTGGGTTGTTGCAGTCCAGGCCCGATTGGGCCAGCTGGGCGGGACTGTGCTGGTGCTGCACTGGGCAACTGATGGAGCAGCGGCCTGGAGCTGCGTGGTGGTGGGTGCACTGCTGCCTGCCTGGGTTTGTGCTCTTGGCCAGTGGTGGGGCGGGAGGGTGGGCACTCCCTGAAGTGAGCAGGAAATAACTGATGTCAGGAGCCTATTTCTTCTCTCTGCAAATAAGAACAGTTTGTGCCACCCATAATAAAAGGTGGCAGTATGTCATGCCAGCTTTTAAAAAAATATTGTCAATGATAGAAACATTGAGATGTCTATTTGTGTCCCTCAAAACCATATCACATTTTCTGTTTGCAAAAACTGGGAAGAACTTGCATAGGTAAAGAGGTTTAGCTAAAAAGTGGAAAGAATGGGGTACATGTTAAGAATGAGATGTCCTAACAGAATTAAAATGGATTCTTTCTTTTTTGTCTGTAATGACTTTAATAATGCCGAAGTGCTGGGATTATAGACATGAGCCACTGCACATGGCCCATATCAGAGTTTTTGATGTTCCTGTTTCAGAGAGAGAGCATATTTAATGTAGACACATGAAATGGCAGTGAGAAAAATACGACAAGGCACAAAATATGTAGTATTGGTGTTCCATTCTAGTGTAGCTTTGCTTCAGGATTAGTTCCAGCATGTAGCCCTGGGCTTTCATCACTTTCTTCCTGCCTTTACTGCTACATCTATTTAGCTATCAAATTTAATAATGAAAGATCTCTGGAGACTCAGAGTGTTGAAGGCCTAAGAGGGCCCAGGGTTCTCACTTTGCTCAACTCACAAAACGTGGCCATACCATCATGTAACAGCCCTGCCTGATTCAGTCTAGAATTGTTTTTAGGATGTGCCTCAGACTGGACCTTGTCAAGGGGGAGCATATTCTGAATATTTGGATGGATTATGTGGGGTAGGCTAATGATGGATATCTTAAAGAAGGTGATGGGAAGGATTATAGTAGACATGGAGAGAGGTGTGTTTTAAATGATAACTGTATTAATTTGACATAGATAAATGACTTCACAATATAGGGTTTTGACCTTTGAACACCTAGGAGGGCATGGAGAAGTTTTGCTTGTAAATTTGAGAAGAGCCAATATCCAAGAGATTAGAATGAAATGCACACTTGGGGTTCTGCTCTATATGTGTGCTTATGTACACACTGTATGTATAGATACATATTAGAGAGAATGTGTTCATTTGATTAGGTTATATAGTCTTTAGGGAAGTGGGAGTAATAGTCCAACTAGTTTTGAATTGTGAATGATTTAAGGGAATTGTTACAGAATATTTGGAAAGATCATTTTCAAGGTTTTGAGGACTAGGAAATAGACTTTTCTGTAACTGTGAGGGCTTCTGGAATAGATAGACAAGCTTTGATGGCAGTTTGGGGCAAAGTTGTTTAAGTTGGAGAGTGTTAGCTTTGAGGAAATGAGAACAGACAAGAAAAATGCAGTGTTTGAGAAATTTATGAATTCATTTGGTAGGAGCTGATGAAAATTATAAAAGTTGTGGAGAGATTTTGAATAGGTAGGTGGGAGATACGGAAGTGATTTGTGAAGGTTTTTTTTTTTTTTTTTTTCCTTTTTTATATGGCATCTTACACTGTTGCCCTGGCTGGAGTGCAGTGGTGCGATCGTGCCTCACTGTAGCCTCTGTCTGCCGGGTTCAAGAGATTCTCATGCCTCAGCCTCCTGAGTAGCTGGTATTATAGGTGCCCGCCACCATACCTGGCTAATTTTTTGTATTTTTAGTAGAGATGAGGTTTCACCATGTTGGTTAGCCTGGTCTTGAACTCCTGACCTCAAGTGATCCACCTGCCTCAGCCTCGCAAAGTGCTGGGATTACAGGTGTGAGTCACCATGCCTGTCTGATTTATGAAGCTTATTACTTACAAGTATTAGAAAAGTAAAATTCAAAAGTAAAATGGAAAGATAGTTTAGAGAAGACTTCTTTTGGGAACAGTGCAAAACAGCAAGGCAAGGAAAAACTAAAATGAGGAAATTGGGGTGTGAAAAAGTTAGAATAAGAGAGAGGATTAAAGCAGAGGCTACTGAAAGATTTCTTACTGTCAGGCTGTGTGATAATACAAAGCTGTGTTCTGTGGTGTTTTGTTGGATATCATTGATAGGTTCATTAAGAAAAGGGGTTTAAACAGGCCCTGGTTTGTAGGGGTGAGAATTGTGACAAGCATCGTTAAGTATAATATTTTCATTAAAGAGCCTGGGAAGTAGGGAGCCCTCTTACTCCCTGGGCTTTTGCAGCCCAGGCCCAATTGGGCTAGCTACGTGGGCGGTACTGTGCTGGCGCTGGGCTGGGCAGCTGCAGAGCTGCGTGATGGCAGGTGGACTGCCGCCTGCCTGGGTCCCTGCGCTCTTGACTCTTGGGGGTTGTGGGTGTGCGCTCCCTGAAGTGAGCAGGCCTTGGGGTGGGAAGGACGAGCTTTTGCCGATCGTCTGGAGACCACCCCCCTTACGCGGCCCCCATGGCTTCCTTTTGGGTGGGTGTGTGTGTCCGCGCGTGAGTGTGCCTGTTTTCAGGGACCAGCACCTTACATGACTTCCTTTTGTGTGTACGTGCGTGCGTGTGTGTCCGCGTGCGTGCGCCCCTCTGCAGGGAGGAGGCCGAGGGGCGCGGAGAAGCTGGCGCGTTTCGGGCCTCGGTGGGCTCGTCTGCCGCGTCCGGACATTTTGGGTCTGCCCCGCTGGTGCAGTCAGGGCTCCTTCCCTCAGCGGGATGGGAAACTTTGTGAGTGGCTTCTCTGCAGCCACTAACAAGTGTCCGCCAGATAGTGGGGGGGCCGCCGAAGGCTGATAATGGACACCCTGTTTTTCCTCTTATTCCTATTTTACAAATTTTCTGTTGAACTGCGTTGTGTTTACAGTTTCATGTCTGCGAAAAGGTCAACAGGTAGCTTGGTTTACTAGACAGCTTTTTACTGGGTATTAGGAGCAAAAAATGTACACCTGTATCCTTATATTAGAAAACCCTTCATGTTTATTGGTAAGAATAATCCTAAGGCTTTTCCAGAGTTGGGATCTGGGGCAAACTTTTGCTCTCCAGACTTTGTGAAGTACTTTTTACCCTGCCAGGAAAGAACTACTTGTGCAGTAGACTGAAAGCTAGAGTTGCACATGCAAAAGCTGAAGCTCTTTCCAACAGCTTGAATTTAAAACAGCTTTTTGTTTTACATAATAATTGTGATTAGTTTACATACAGAATTTTGCAAAATTAGGCATGGTGTGATTAAAAAAGGGTTTCTTAATTTTATAGAGGGCAGTGGTAAAGGCACCACTCAGTTTGGAAATTTCAAGTATGTTAAATGTTGCTATAAATAAAATCCTGTTCAGATTTTTAGATTTAACAAATCTAAAAATATGTTTGCAGTTGTCCTTTGGGTGCAGGAGGAAGTCCTGGGTTTCTCTGTACTTGTTTCTGGGCAGATTTTGAGTATTGTCAGCATGATATGGGTATAGAGCCTTAATCTGAGTGAATAATTTGCTTGAGATTACCAGTCTGTTTTTTTTTTTGTTTTTTGTTTTTTTTTTTAGAAAAAGAGAGAAAAGAAAGAAAGAAACAGCAAAAGAAAGAAAAAAAAAGAGTGAAAGAAAGAAAGAGGAAGAGAAAGAGAGAGAGAGAATGGGATTCTTGTTTTATTGCCCAGGCTAGAATGCAGTTTAAAAATGGGTATTAAAAACCTCTTTTATGCCAATAATTGTGCTTAACAATGGAGACAGAAAGGAATAGGGGATGAAAATAACAAATAAGCAGC
>CAUYQU010018578.1:0-97481 GCA_963574635.1 Cheracebus regulus | reverse complement strand
TATACCTATTCTAAAAGTGATCACATAATAGGAAATAAATCACTTTTTAGTAATTGCATAAGCATTTTACAGATTTAAATGAAATCCTGAGCAATAGAGCAAGATTTTCGTTCTCGCTCCCTCTTTCTCTTTCTTTTTTCTCTTTTATTCTACTTCTTTCCCTCTCTAAAAAAAAACAAAAAAAAAAACAAAAAAAAAAACAAAAAAAAAAACAAAAAAAAACAAATAACCATATTCTTATCACATAGCTTTATCAAATCTTAATATTTTACATTTGCTTCAAGTTCTCTGTTAAAAAAATTAGTATTTCAAATAAAGTTGTAGCCTTATATATTCCTCCCTAATCTAATATCCTTCTCTTCTTCCCTCTTTACCTTTTGTCTCCAGAGGTGACCACTATCCTAAATTGGGATTTATCTTTCCTATGCATTAAAAAAAAAAAAAAAGAAAGAAAGAAAAAAAAAAAAGAATCAGTTGCTTTACTGTGTAGGGACAGTTTCACTAAAACATTAGCAGACAGGCATTTGTTTTCTTTCAATTAGGATCAAAGGATGAAAAGACTGCGATTGTATACATGTAAACACCAAGTTCAGTGAGCTTCCATGGCCTCCCTGTCTTAACACAACTAAACAATCCAGAAAGATTTCTGCCTCCACTTTGTTGACAGATTTGCCCAGGGATATTTTGGCTTTGTTTGCAGAGGTTCAGTGATACTTGGAAGGTGCTGTCCACAGCAGCCCCTCACCTCTCTTACACTCTGCATTGACTGAGGATTTACACTTTGTTTTGTGTCTGTACTAGTATCCTATTTCTGCTGTAACAAATTACCGCAAACTTAGTGGCTTAACACAACATGTATGTATTATATTACAGTTCCAGAGGTCAGAAGTCTAAAATTAGTCTTACAGGGCTAACGTCAGGTGTTGGCCGGGCTGACCCTATCTGGATGCTCCAGGAAAGCATCTGTTCCTTGCCTTTTCAGTTTCCCAGAGGCCTCCTGCATTCCGTGGCTCATGGCCCCTTTTTGGATCTCTCTGACCTCTGCTTTTGTGGTTGTTTGTTGAGATAGAGTCGTGCTATACTGCCAAACTCCTGGGTTCAAGTGCTTCTCCTGCCTTGACCTCCCAAAGCACTGGGATTATAGGCGTGAGCCACTGAGCCTGGCTCAGACCTCTTGTTACCACATCTTCTATCTCTTTGGCCCTTGGGATAGTTCAGGATAATGTCTTCCTCTCAAAACCCTTAACTCAATCACATGTGCTAAGTCCTTTTTGCCACATAAAGTAAGTTATTCACAGGTTCTAGGGATTAGGTTGTAGACTTTTTTTTTTTTTTTTTGAGATGGAGCCTCACTCTTGTTGCCCAGGCTAGAGTGAAATGATGATGCCATCTCGGCTTACCACAACCTCCACCTCTGGGGTTCAAGCGATTCTCCTGCCTCAGCCTCCCAAATAGCTGAATAACAGGCATGCGCCACGACATCGGGCTAATTTTGTATTTTTAGTACAGATGAGATTTCTCCATGTTGGTTAGGCTGTTCTCAAACTCCCAACCTCAGGTGACCTGCCTGCCTCAACCTCCCAGATTGCTGGAATTACAGGCATGAGCCACCACACCCGGCCAGACATTTTTTTCCCCTCAAGAAATTAGCAGTTTCTTCTGCTTTTTTTTTTTTTTTTTTTTTTTTTTTAAGATGACGTTAGGTCGGGCGCAGTGGCTCACGCCGGTAATCCTAGCACTTTGGGAGGCTGAGGTGGGTGGATCACCTGAGGTCAGGAGTTCAAGACCAGCCTGCCCATCATGGTGAAACCCCATCTTAATAAAAAAAAAATTAATTAATTTAAAAAAAAATAAATAAGATGACGTTTTGCTTTGTCAGCCAGTCTGGAGTGCAGTGGTGTGGCTCTCAGGTGACTGTAACCTCTTCACCTCCCAGGTTCAAGCAATTCTCCTGCCTCAGCTTTCTGAGTAGCTGGGACTATAGAAGTATGCCACCAAGCCCAGCTAGTGTGTATGTGTGTGTGTGTGTGTGTGTGTTTGGTAGAGTCAAGATTTCTCCTGACCTCAAGTGATCCGCCCACCTAGGCCTCCCAAAGTTCTGGGATTATAGGCGTGAGCCATCTGGCCCAGCCTTGAGCCTGCTTTCTTATTCAAACATCACACAGACTTTAGCCTGGCTGCGGTGGCTCACCCCTATAATCTCAACATTTAGGGAGGGCTAGATGGGTAGATTGCTTGAGTCTAGGAGTTTGAAACTAGCCTGGGCAACATGGTAAAAACCCATCTCTACAAAAAATGCAAAAATTAGCTGGGTGTGGTGACTATTTTGAAAGCTGAGGCAGGAGGATGGTTTGAGCCCAGGAGCTCAATGCTGCAGTAATCTCTGATTGTACTCCTGAACTCTAGCCTGGTGGATGGAGCAAGACCCTATCTCAGAGGGAAAAAAAATCCTCTCCTTTTTCTCCATCCAACTCCCCCTAGTTCCCCTTAGCTAGTCCTTTTTGCCAGAAATAACCCCTTTAACCTTTGCAGCTTTAACGCTTCCAGTGGTCACCATTGTACCGTAAGTGTTATAACTTTTTTTTTTTTTTTGAGATGGAGTTTTACTCTTTCACCCGGGCTGGAGTAAAGTAGTGCTATCTTGGCTCACTCCTCCCCGTGGATTCAAGTGATTCTCCACCTCGGCCTCCCAAGTAGCTGGGATTAGAGGTGCCTACCACCACGCCTGGCTAATTTTTGTATTTTTAGTAGAGATGTTTGCCATGTTGGCCAGGCTGGGCTCGAATTCCTGACCTCAGGTAATCCATCCACCTCTGACTCCCAAAGGGCTGGAATCACAGGGATGAGCCACCACCTCCGGCCATTTTTTAACTAACATAGTGAATTGTAGGTAGTTGTTTAGATAAAGTAAACTATACTTTAATTCATCCTTCTAAAATTCATTAAAATGAAAACCGTGAATTGACAAATTCTCATAAAGGACATGATGGCCCTGCAATTCATGTGTAAGCCCTCCTTGATGCACATGAATACACAGATCATGTTTTCCTTTAGCTGTAAGACACAATCAATGAGCAAGGAGCAAAGACCGTGGAGCCAGATGGACCTGGATGTTAACTTCCACACTTGCACTTATTAGTATGTGCTGTGGGAAAGTTCCTCATCCTCTCTGAGTTTCTGTTTCCTCATCTATAAAATGGGATACCAGTGCTCACTTCATATATTTGTTAGTATTAAATTAAGTAACCCATAAACTTGTGTGTGTTAAGTATTTCTTGAATGCTAAATGTTTCTAAAATGCTAGTTTCTCCAAGATAATTTGGAAAGAAAGTATCTACTAACAATGAATGAAAGTATATAAAAGAGAAACTGTAAACAGATTCCATAGATGTTGATAGTTAAGGGCATGGTCCTTGTTTAATATTTCTTCATTTGCTCAACAAAAATGTTGAGGGCTCTTTATGTGCCAGACATCATACTAGGCACAGATAGAAATACAGACATGCACCCTGCCCTCCAGGGGCTTATTCTACTCATTGGCATGTTACAGGAGCTCAACAAATACTTAATTTTTTAAAAAGGCTAAGGCCGGGCGTAGTGGCTCACGCCTATATTCCCAGCACTTGGGGAGGCCGAGGTGGGAGATGACTTGAGTTCAGGAGTTGAGACCAGCCTGGGCAACATGGTGAAACCCTGTCTCTACCAAAAATACAAAAAAATTAGCTGGGCACAGTGGCATGCACCTGTGTTTCCAGCTACTCAGGAGGTTGAGGTGGGAGGATTGCTTGAGCTTGGGAGGGAGAGGTTGCAGTGAGCCAAGATTGCACTACTGCACTCCAATCTGGGTGACAGAGTAAGACTCTGTCTCAGAAAAAAAAAAAAAAAACAGCTAAATTCTGACAACTATAAAAAGATTTGGATCCATGGAAATGAGCATCTGTGGGTTGGGTGTGAGGCAGGGATTGTATCTAATGCACTGGACAGTTATCACTGCATTCCAGTCAACTCAAGACCAACAATTACTGTAAAGCAATTGTCAGTATCACCTACTTCTACCAGCTACATGAAAACCTAAATGATTTTCTAACTTTTTTTTTTTTTTTGAGACAAGAGTCCCACTCTGTGCCCAGGCTAGAATGCAGTGGTGTGATCTCCACTCACTGTAAATTCCACCTCCCGGGTTCAAGCAATTCTCCTGCCTCAGCCTCCCGAGTAGCTGGGATTATAGACACCCACCACCATGCCTGGCTAGTTTTTGTATTTTTAGTAGAGATGGGGGTTTCACTATGTTGGCTAGGCTGATCTTGAACTCCTGACCTCAGGTGATCCACCTGCCTCAGCCTCCTAAACTGCTGGGGTTACAGGCATGAGCACCAGCCCAGCTCTAACTTCTTGAAAAATGTGGTGCTTAGCACATAATCTTTTTCTTGAAGAAACTTGATTATAATGAATGAAAACTACTGTTATAGGCAAATACATTTTCCGTCCACTTGGGCTTTTGGGAACTTTCTTCAGCTACTTCTGTTTTCATTCTTGGATGCTCATGTTGTATCTCTAACTTCTCCACCATGTCTGGGAGAATTTGTTTGGGATGCTGTTTAACAAATTTACCAACTTCAGACAGTGACTGACTGGCAACAGGTGTGTCTGATAAAGAAAACATTGTGGCCGGGAACGGTGGCTCACACCTGTAATCCCAGCAGTTTGTGAGGCCAGGGCGGGCAGATCATCTGAGGTCAGGAGTTCAAGACCAGCCTGACCAACAAGGAGAAAAACCATCTCTACTAAAAATACAAAATTACCTGGGTGTGGTGGTGCATGCCTGTAATCCCAGCTACTCAGGAAAATCGCTTGAACCTGGGAGGTGGAGGTTGCAGTAAGCCGAGATCACGACATTGCACTTCAGCCCGGCAACAAGAGCGAAACTCCATCTCAAAAAAGAAAAAGAAAAAGAAAATATCATTGCTTCTGCCCTGCTTTAGGCATGTCTAACATGGGGATCTGTTTTCCTTTGCAAAGCTTATAGGAATCTGTTTGGGAGGGAGGAACCGCCTTCCAGTTTCAGGTTGAAAAAGGTTCTCTCTTTGGCCATGAGCAGAGCAAGGCTTGGAAGGGAATGCTAATGTGTTTCCAGATCTATCCAGCTAAGCTGAATGACAAATGGATATCAGTGGTTTAATGTAAGAGGAGATAGCTGTAGTTTCCTGGGCAAGAGACATCTATGATTGCCTGGAAACAAACAGCCCATCAGTGATTCAATAGATGGGTTTGGTCTTGTGAATTGGTCTATTGTAAAACAACTGTATCGACCTGAAGACACTTGGAAATCATCCATACAGCCTTAACTCATTTAGCCAACTTTGACAGCATCATCTGAGAGGCTGAGACATCAGAACCACTTAAACCCCGGAGGTGGAGGTTGCAGTGAGCCGAGATAGCGAAATAAATAAATAAATATCACATTAATATAAATTCACATCAACTCCTCCCAAAAAGATACTCTCATTAGTGCCTGTTTTATTTATTCATTTATGTTTATGCTTTTAGAGATAGGATCTGCCTCTGTCACTGAGGTGGGAGTGTAGGGGCACAATCATGGCTCACTGTAGCCTTCAATTCCCAGGCTTAAGCAATCCTCTCATCTTGGCTTCCTGATTATCTGGGATTACAGGGGCACACCACCACACCGGGCTAATTTTTAAACTTTCTGTAAGGATGGGGTCTTGCTATGTTCTCAGGCTGGTCTGAAACTCCTGGATCTCAAGTGATCCTCTTGTCTTGGCCTCTCAAAGTGCTAGGATTACAGATGTAAGCCACCGCCCTTGCCAATGCCGTTTTTATTTATTTATTTTCTTTCTTTTTTTATTATTTATTTATTTATTTTTAAAGATGGGGTTTCACCATGATGGCCAGGCTGGTTATGAACTCCTGACCTCAGGTGATCCACCCACCTTGGCCTCCCAAAGTGCTACAGGCATAAGCCACCGTGCCTGGCCACCGTTTTTATCCATAAGAGGAAAGTAATTTACATCACTGGTACCTTAACTACAGGTCAGATGAAGGACCAGAGCATCATGTTCCATTGGAGTAGACGAAATTGCCATTTGGTGTCATTTGAGGGGACAAAGAAGGCTCCTTATCCAGATGTGGGCTGAAATATTTGTCACATTTCCTGAAATTCCATCAATTAGAGGATTATTTGGATTGACTTTACAGTTTACAAAATGATTTTCTGTATATAAACTGTCAAGGAAGCAAGTCACCTCATGTTCAGAAAAGGTCTTTAGTTACCCCACAGTGGGGCTATTTTCTTTCAAATGGAAGTACATTTTTTGGGAGGGAGGGAATTAAATCTATAATGGTGATGTTCATGTCTCACCCATAGCTACCACTCAGAATTAGCCAAATCAGATTGAGCCCCTCCCAAATCTAGGTAGGGATTTTCAGAGATGGAATTAACCTGGCCAGGCATGGTGGCTCATGCCTGTAATCCCAGCACTTTGGGAGGCCGAGATGGGTGGATCACCTGAGGTCAGGAGTTCGAGACCAACCTGGCCAATATGGTGACACCCCATCTCTTTTTTTTTTTTAAAAAAAAAAAGAAAAGAAAAGAAAAGAAAGAGATGGAATTAACCTGAATAGATTCATTTTGTATGAAAGGGAAGTGGGGAAAGGAAGAAGTAATTTGGATGCTTCTAGAGGAGAACAGCCACAAACCAAGCCAAGAAAAGCAAGTACAAGAATTCCAGAGGCAGAAGTTGCTTCTGGGTGGCTGACGTCAACGCTTCAGCACTTCGAGACTGGCGTGCAGCACCCTCAGGGGACACTCTGTCCTGGGAATCCCTGAAGTTAAAGAGAATCCACTAATGTATAAGGTAACTCCCCAACTGTCAGCAGCTGGCCAGAGAGAGACTGTTATTTTCAGATGGACAAATGCTGTTGGCTAGAGAAAAAGATGGGGGATAAGGAGGACAAAATCTGACTTTGGCAAAGCTGGGTGTTTAGAACTTTAATCGCCACGTTGGCAAGTTCTCTCTTAATCCATGTCCATTTCACTGCTTGCAGAGAGGCTCAGGGGTTCTGGGGGTGAAAAAGAAACATCACATCTCACCCCAGAGCTGCTCCTCCCAAGGAGCCTTTTAGGGTCAGGACAGGACTCCCCTGCCCTTCACAACCAGATCAAGGCCACATGGGTATGCCCAGCACATTGCCTGTGAAAATTCACTCTAAACTGAAGTGAAACGAACTCTATTGACCTTCCCATGTAGTGAGGAGCTACAACTTCTCCCCAAAAATATGAAAGTAAAATTGCAGTTTAAATTGTGTAATTAGGAATACTGCAAACTAGTGTTTTACATATATAAACTTTATCATACACTGGGAATTTGTACATACGTGCCCAGTATGGGATTTTGTTTTTTTATTTTTTTGAAACAGAGTCTTGCTCTGTTGCCCAGGCTAGAGTGCAATGGCCGGATCTCTGCTCACTGCAACCTCTGCCTCCTGGGTTCAAGCAGTTCTTTTGCCTCAGCCTCTGAAGTAGCTGGGATTACAAGCACCCACCACCACGTGTGGCTAAGTTTTGTATTTTTAGTAGAGACGGAGTTTCACCATGTTGGTCAGTGTACTCTCAAACTCCTGACTTCAGGTCATCTCCTTCCTTGGCTTCCCAAAGTACTGGGATTAGAGACATGAGCCACTTCATCTGGCCCAGAATGGGATTTTAAAATAAACAAAATTATGTATACAGCTCACTGTAGCTTCCACATCCTGGGTTCAAGTGATTCTTCTGCCGCAGCCTCCTGAGTAGCTGGGATTCCAGGCACACACCACCATGCCTAGATAATTTTTGTATTTTTAGTAGAGACAGCGTTTCACCATGTTGGTCAGGCTGATCTTGAACTCCTGACCTCAGGTAATCTGCCCGCCTTGGCCTACCAAAGTGCTGGGATTACAGGCATGAGCCATCAGGCACAGCCTATTTTTTCAATCTTTGGGTGAACTTTAGAACCTAACTGGTAAGAGGATATGCCCCTAAATGTTAAGTTTATTTGCACTTTTGTATGCATCACGTTTGCTTTATGCCTATTTATTTATTTTGAGACAGAGTCTCACTCTGTTGCCCAGGCAGCAGTGCAGTGGCTCAATCTTAGCTCACTGCAACCTCTGTCTCCTTGGTTCAAGTGATTCTCTTGCCTCAGTCTCCCAAGTAGCTGAGATTACAAGAGGGTGCCACCATGCCTGGCTAATTTTTGTATTTTTAGTAGAGATGCAGTTTCCCCATGATGGCCAGGCTGGGCTCGAACTCCTGGCCTCAAGTGATCTGCCTGCCTTGGCCTCCCAAAGTGCTGGGATTACAGGTGTGAGCCACCGCACCAGCCTATTTATTTAAGAGACAATGTCTTATTCTGTTGCCTAGGCTGGAGTGCAGTGGCATGATCATAGCTCACTGCAGCCTCAAACTCCTGGGCTTAAGTAATCCTCTTGTCGCAGCCTCCAGAGTGGCTGGGACAACAGGCGTGCACCACCACACCTGGCTAAATTTCTAAACTTTGCCTGGCAGTTTGTTCAGATCCGAGTCTATCTTATTGCTTAAAAGTATGTCACATAATTTCATCTTGTAAAGTCTAGTTATGCCTTAATTGACAAGGGCTCAACATGCCAGCTCTACAATGAACCCTGGGGCCAGGCATGTTGGCTCACTCCTTGTAATCCCATCATTTTGACTTTGGGAGGCCGAGGCAGGAGGATCACTTGAAGCCAGGAGTCCAGCTTGGGCAACATAGCAACACCCCATCTCTACAAAAAGTTAAAAGTTATGCTGGTGTCATGGCCACATGCCTGCAGTCCCAGCTACTTGGAAGGCTGAGGTAGCAGAATGACTTGAGTCCAGGAGTTCAAGGCTGCAGTAAGCATTAAAAAAAATTTTTTTTTTGAGACAGAGTTCCACTCTGTTGCTCAGGCTGGAGTGCAGTGGTGCAGTCTCGACTCACTATAACCTCCACCTCCTGGGTTCAAGCCATTCTCGTGCCTCAGCCTCCCGAGTAGCTGGATTACAAGCATGCACCACCACGCTCACTAAGTTTTGTATTTTTAGTAGAGACGGGGTTTGACTATGTTGGCCAGACTGGTCCCAAACTCCTGACCTCAAGTAATCCGCCCACCTTGGCCTCCCAAAGTACTGGGATTGCGGTTGTGAGTCACTGCTCCCGGCCTTGTAATGAACTTTGGTTGTGTCACAGCACTCCTGTTTGGGCAACAGAGCAAAATCCTGTCTCCAAGATAAAAATAAAGTGACCTTTCTTGGCTTTTCTCAAGGCATTTATTTACACTAGTTCACCTATTAGGCACTTTGTGCTCTATATGACTCCACAAAACCCACCTGGATGGAGCACATATATTTATGTAAAATTGGATCTTGCTATGTTGCCCAGGTTGTTCTCAAACTCTTGGTGTCAAGCAACTCCTTGTCATCCCAAAGTGCTGGGATTTTGGGCACGAACCATCATGCCTGGCCTGAAACAGTTCATTCCTTCTAATCCCTAATCCTTCACGTCCTTAGTCACTTGGTATATTACATACCTGTCCTATTATACACCTTCTTAGTAACAGACACTTTTTTTTTTTTTTTGCAATTTTTTCATACTGTAGTGGTACATTTACTTATGAGATTGATTGTCTGTGTCCACCCTGGGTTGTACTGTATATATTCTTAGTTCAGGGTTGCAGCTCTGTATTTCCAGAACCTAGCATGGTGCCTGCCTGAATAAATGAACAAATATGTAAATATCTTCCTCAATTTTGGTAAGCTCCATGACTAGGCACAGTGTATACATAACGTCTTAGGCTCCCTCTGTAAAAAAACATATGGACCTATATAACTCACCCAAGTTCTTTAACTGACTTTGGGGACCAGCTTTTTAGTAGTATAGGACACTTGCGGCTAAGAGCGTTTCTTTACTTCCCCCACTTCAAAAAACACTGTTTGGAACTGCTAATGGTCCCAGAGGAAAAGAGCAGCCACAGTAAGCCAAGTATTATGTTGAGAAGAGAGTCCGAAGTATCTAACAGAGTCGCAGACTACAAATGTGCTGAGGAAAGCCGGAAATTAACAGCTTGTGTTAGTACCTAAGATAATCTTTTCTGCTGAAACGTGTGTTCTCAGTGAAGCGCTTGCTTAAAAACTTCCTCCACAAAGAGATTTGCTGATGGTGGGGAGCTTGGAGGTGATAAAGAGGAGACGAGTCCCTGGTTTCTAAAATCCCATATAAAGGGTATCTTTTTTTTGGTTATCACACAGAACACTACTTTAATAGATCTTACATGGAAATCCAATCCGGGCTTGTAAATGTCTCAGATGCTTGCTTTTGTTCGTAGCGCCCATCAAAGAATTGCAAGTGACGTTTCCCTTTATTTTTATTTTTTTATTTCAAGTGGAACGCAGAGTCCCTAATTAGGGACTTTCTAGATGAGCATGGACACAGAGGAAAAGGCTTGCTTCCCCATTACCCATTTTTCAGTTGAAACAAGCTTTTGAAGCTCGTCCCGCTGTTGCTGGGGAGCGGCTCAACCACGGAAGAGGCTTGGACTCTCCTTAGGGGTGGGGTCCAGGTCAGTGGCCAGGGCAGCCGCTTTCTTTTTCTTTGGGACCGTGAAGGGAGTTGTGACGGACCCGTGGAGGCGCTGCGCGAAAGCAGCACACAAAACGGAGGGGCGCACACAGCCGCGACGGCGGCCAGCCCAGGGTTCGCATCCCGTGGGGCGACCCCTCTGGCCGAAGCCGAGGGATCACGCGGCCCCGGAACAAAGCGCCGCGGGAAGAGCCGCCCTTACCCGACCAGCAAGCGCTCGCTTTTGGCGGGCCAGAGCGCCACGTGCCAGCGTCTGTTGGGCGCGCGGTGCGCGGGCGTAGTAACGGTAGTCGAGGAGTCCCCGCAACTACGACCGCCCTAGGAGACCCGCACACTGACGGCCGCGCAGGCCGCCGCCGGCCGCGCCAATGCCAGTGCGCCTGCGCGCCAGCGGAAGCCCCGCCCCCCCGGCTTCCAGTGCGCGGGGCCGCGCCTCCTCATGGCTGCCGCCGCAGTGTGTGGTATTTAGCGGGGGCGCGCGGCGGGCTCGAGGACGCGCGAAACGGCGGCGGCGGCGGCGGCGGCCTGGGGGGAGCCGGGGCGGCCGTTCCGGGGCGCGCTCTCGTGTGGCAGAGGCGGCCCAGGGTGTCCCGTCGGTCTCGGCGCCGGGAAGAGGCGGTGACGCTGCTCGCGGTGGCGGGGGTTGGTGACGGAGCGCGTTGGTGCCAGGACCGGGGTCCGAGGCGCGCTCTCCGCCCACAGGTAAGTGGGGCCCGGCCCGAGGGAGGAGCCGGCGGCAAGGGGCTCTTCGGGAGGCGGGCGCCCAGGCCCGGTAATGGCGGAGGGCGGGAAGGGCGGCCCGGCCGAGTCGTGCAGCCGGGGCTGGGGCGCGGGCAGTCGTCGGCGCGGCGGCGCCTTTGTCTCGGTCGGAGCCCGGCCGCCCGGTCGAGCGCCGCCCCCCGCCCCTCCCCTGCCCGCCGCCGCGAGTCTGCTCGCCCCCGCCCCTGGAGCCCCGGGCCCGGCGGAGTGGTGGCGGTGGTCGGCCCCGTGCGGCCGGGCCGAGGGCGGAGGAAGGGCCTCGGCGGCAGCCCGGCCCCCGCGCACCCCGGAGGCGGGCCCGGTTGGGGGAGGCGCCCGGCGCGCCCCGCGCCCTCGTGCCGGCCTTTGTTGTGGAGGGTCCCGGGGTGTGCGGCCAACATGGCGGAGGTCAGCTGAGTGCCGGCAGAGGCCGGCTCTGCCCTCCCGCTCACCCCCGCGGCCCGGTGCGCCCCGCGCCGCTCCGCCGGCCTTGGCCTCCGCTCTCTGCCCCGACCCTGGTCTGGAGCCGTCCGGGACGGGGCTGCGCTCTTCCTGTCGCTCCGGCCCGAGGCTTCATTGTGCAGTGGGAAGAATGCAGCCTCCTCCCTTGTTTATGTCGTTGGAGAAGAGAGCGCGTGAACGGCGTGCCGGGGAAGCTTTAGCTTATTATAAATCTGGCATTTCCTAGGCTGCATTTGTCTGGTAGTTTGGGGTCGTTTTTTTAACGCTCTCAAATGTCTAACTTAGAAAAGTGAATAACCTGGGCCACAGCGGTGCGTAGGTCTTTTTTGCCGTCTGCCCGTTCCTGGAAAGATACAGAATTTGTTTGCTTGGACATTCAGAAAAGTCCAGCTTCTGTGTTCGGAAGATTAGATTATGTGTAGCGGTTTTGCCGAAGTCGTAGAGGCCATGAACGTGGATACTGGATATAGGACAGTGCTCTGACTGCCCCGTCCTAGCAGTTGAGCATTTACATTTGCTTATAGCGGCTGTCAAAGGTACATTGTTAACTCTTCAGCAGTTGGATGTTGAGAGCACGAGCTCTGAAGTCTAGACTGCTTTGCTTTGGGTCAAATCCTTTTCCACTGGTTTGTGTTCTTGGGCAGATACTTAACCTCTCTGTGCTTCGTTTTCCGTATCTGCAAAATGGGTATAAGGACAGTGTTCACCTCAAGCCGTGTTAAGAATTGATGAGATGACAATAGAAGGGCTGAAAACAGTGGCAGGCCCATACTAAGTGCTCAATAAATGCTTAACTGCTAAGACTGTTTGGTAGCTAAACTTACGAGGTTATCTTGGCATGATATGTTGGCATGATGGAAGTGCATAGGCCAGAATTTGTGAAATCAGGTCTCAGACCTTTAGTGTTGTTTTTTTTTCTTTCAGTGCATCTTGTTGTTAAAAAGGACAAGGAGATTTTGTATGATAAATTGACAGACTTTGGGGTAGTGAAAATTGCTATGGCCCCGGATTTGAATGGTTGTATTTTTGAAAATCAAATTGATTAAAATGAGGTCTCCTTTTAGCTAGTTTAGATTTATTGATCGGTTCACTTTCAAGGACTTGAGTTAACCAACTTGGAAAAGTGGGACAGTGAATACCTTTGAGTGTATCTATGGTCGTCTTTGTGGTGTCAGCATCACTTTTAGAAGTTACTGAAGAGCAGAGTGAACTGTGGCGGCAAATGTAATGGTCTGGTAATTTTATATGGGAGATATTGGCTCAAATTATGGTGGAGAGGATTTTAGTTAGCTGTTAGGACAACTTTAGACTGGTAGATTTTGAGACTCAAAGTGGATTACACAAATTGTGTAATGTTTTATTCTGAAAATTTAAATAAAGATACAGATTTTTGTGATCTTGGGTGGTTAGTTGCAATTCTATCCATAATTTTTTCCCCAGAGTTTGCTATGCCAATTTTTTTTTTAAAGATACATCATAGAATTGGTTTAAGTTACTGGCATCTTTCCAGCATAATTTAGTAATATTCATTATTTTAAATCGAAGTACAGTATAATTAATAGATATGAAACTGGTAACTTTTCAGGATAAGTATTCCACAAAGTACAAATTCAGAAGCAATAGTAATGCGTTTTACATTTGTTAAATACTAATCTATTCCCTCCAAGTTTTGGGAAGTTCTTAAAAAATTGCTGTAGAGAAATATTCTTTCTTAACATCTGTAACTAAAAAGCACAATTTGGTTAAAATTAATCGGCGTTATAAAGGAATTATTTAGGTATGTGTATAATGACATAGCATAACAAATAGGATTTTCAGTGAGTGGTGTTTTGAAAACAGATCTTATGTAATTAGGATAACAAAGTAAGTTTAGTAATTTGCAAAATTTTAGGTGACTGCTAAATTGTATTTTAAGCAGTTGATTTACACAATTTTTAAAGATTGGAGGTTCTTTCTTTGTTTAAAGAGATTTATTACAGAATTTTGGGGAATTGCCATATTCACCTTGTAAAATGTTTAAATTCCGGATATTTTTGGTATGGACCTCACTTACAACAAAATCTGTATGAAATCCCCAGAGCCTCCCATTCCTTCCAAAAAAAGGGGGATGAAATTTTCCTCTTTACAATAAGTATCCTTAATGATATTCTTCAAAATAGCAGTATTTGTAATGTACTTTAAATGATGTAGTTCCCATGGCTATATTACTAGAACATCTGCTGCATAAGGACAAGAATTGTGTTTTTAATCTATATCCTCAGTACCTACTGCTTAATATGTATTTGTTTACTCACCTACTACTGTCTACATACTAATGACATTCAGATCTTTTTTTTTTAATTTTTTTTTTTTTTGAGAGTCTCCCTCTGTTGCCTAGGCTGGAGTGCAGTGGTGATGTCTTAGCTTATTGCAGCTTCCAACTCCTGGGGTCAAAGGATTCTCCCACCTTAGCCTCACACTGGGACTAGGGTCATGTACCACCATGCTGGGCTAATTAAAAGACGTATATATTGGCCAGGCTTGGTGGCTCACGGCTGTAATCCCAGCACTTCGGGAGGCTGAGGTGGACGGATCACCTGAGGTGTAGGGAGTTTGAGACCAGCCTGACCAACATGGAGAAACCCGGTCTCTACTAAAAAATACAAAAAATTAGCTGGGCATGATGGCACATATATGTAATCCCAGCTACTTGGGAGGCTGAGGCAGGAGAATGTCTTGAACCTGGAAGGTGTAGGTTGCGGTGAGCCGAGATCATGCCATTGCACTCCAGGCTGGGCAACAGGAGCAAAACTGTCTCAAAATATATATATATATGTATATATTTTGTAGAGACCAGGTCAGGTCTTGTCATCTTACCCAGGCTGATTGTGAATTGCTGGGCTCACAAGTAATCTGCCCACCTCGGCCTCCTTAAGTGCTGGGATTACAGGTGTGAGCTGCTGTACCTGGCCTCCAGTCTTTCTGCTTGCTGAGATGTAGACCCATATATCCTATTATGCAAATTTTAAAAATTGACTTTATTTCTGAGAGCAGCATTAGGGTCATAGCAAATGGAGTGGAAGAGACGAAATTTAGCATGTATCCCCTGTCCCCACACATGTGTAACCTCCTCTGTTAACATTCCCTGCCAAAGTGGTACAGTTATAATTGAGGAACCTAAATTGACATACCATCATCACCCAAAGATTATAGTGGCATACATTTTATGGGTCTAGACAAATATATGACGTACATGAATGGTTTCACTGCTGTGGAAATCCTCTGTGCGCCACCTGTTTACCCCACACCCCCAACCACCGGTCTTTTTACTTTTACTGTCTCCATAGTTTTGCCTTTTCCAGAGTGTCATGTCATATGTATAGCTGGGCTCTTAAATTATGTAGCCTTTTCACATTGGCTTCTTTCACTTAGTAATATGCATTTAGGTTTCCTCCATGTCTTTATGGCTTGGTAATGCGTTTCTTTAGGGCTGAATAATATTCTGATGTCTAGATGTACCACAGTTGGTTTAATCCATTCACCGACTGAAGGATGTCTTTTTTTTTTTTTAAAAAAAAAAAGACGGGGGTTTCCACCATGTTGATCAGGCTGGTCCTCAAGGATGTCTTGATTGGCTTCCAAGTTTTGGCAGTTTTGAATAAAGCGCCTATAAACATCCATTTGCAGGTTTTCGTGTGGCCATGAGTTTTTAACTCCTTTGGGTAAATGCCAAGGAATGTGAATGCTGGGTTAGATAGAAAGAGTATGTTTAGTTGTTTTTTGTTGTTGTTTTTGTTTTGAGGTTGAATCTCACTTTGTTGCCCAGGATGGAGTACAGTGGCACAATCTCAGCTCACTGCAACTTCCACCTTCTGGGTTCAGGTGATTATCATGCCTCAGCCTCCTGAGTAGCTGGGATTACAGGCACCTGCCATCATGCCCAGCTAATTGTTGGATTTTTAGTAGGGACAGGGTTTCAGTGTGTTGGCCAGGCTGGTCTTGATCTCTTGACCTCAAGTGATCCACCTGCCTTGGCCTCCCAAAGTGAAGAGTACCTTTAGTTTTGTTAAAAACAAAAAACAAAAAACTGCCCAACTGTTTTCCAGATTGGCTGTACCATTTTGCATTCCCACAAGCAATGAATGAGAGTTCCTGTTGCTGTACATCCTCGGCTAGATTTGGGATACCACTCTGTTCTGGATTTTAGCTGTTCTTACAGGTGTGTAGTGGTTTGTTTGTTTCTTTCTTTTTCTTTCTCTTTCTTTCCTTTTCTTTTTCTTTTTCTTTCTTTTTGAGACAGTATCTCTCTGTCACCTAGGCTAGAGTGCAGTGGCGCAGTCTCAACTCACTGCAACCTCCACGTCCTGGATTCAAATGATTCTCCTCCCAAGGAGCTGAGATTACAAGTGTACACCACCATGCCCAGCTAATTTATTTTGGTATTTTTTAGTGGAGACGGGGTTTTGCCATGTTGGCCAGGTTGGTCTCAAACTCCTGACCTCAAGTGATTCGCCTGCCTAGGCCTCCCAAAGTGGTAGGATTACAGCCATGAGCCACCGTGCCTCACGATAAGAACAGTCATATCTTACTGTTTTAAATTTGCATTTCCATGATGACATGTGATGTGGAGCATGTTTTCATGTGCTAGTTGCCATCTGTATATCTTTTTTTGGTGAGGAGTTTGTTAGTCTTTTCTCTTTTTTTGTCTGGTCTCTGAATACCATGTTAGTCTTGTCAGTTTTTTTTTAAGTTGGGTAAGTTGTTTTGTTATTGGTGAGGTTTTTTTTTTTTTTTTTTTTGAGATAGTCTAGTCTTACTCTTGTCCAGACTGGATGCAGTGGTGCCATCTTAGCTAACTGCAACCTCTGCCTTCCAGGCTCAAGCGGTTTTTCTCATGCTCAGCCTCCAGAGTAGCTCCTGAGTAGCTGGGATTAGAGGCATGCACTAGCATACCTGGCTAGTTTTTTTTTGTATTTTATTTTTCCAACTTCCTGTTGATTTGCATAATTTTTGTATTTTTAGTAGAGACAGGGTTTAGCTATGTTGGCCAGGCTGGTGAACTCCTGGCCTCAAGTGATCCACCAGGTTTGTATATTTTGGATAACAGTTCTTTTTCAGATATATTTTTTGCAGATATATATATATATATATAGAGAGAGAGAGAGAGAGAGAGAGAGAGATAGATATATACATATATATATATGACTTTTTTTCCTTTAAGACAATCTTGCTCTGTCATCCAGGCTGGAGTGAGTGCAGTGGCACATCTCGGCTCACTGCAATCTCCGCCTCTCAGGTTCAAGCAGTTCTTATGCCTTAACCTCCCGAGTAGCTGGGACTACAGGCACGTGCCACTACTCCTAGATAATTTTTTGTATTTTTAGTAGAGACAGGGTTTCACTCTGTTGGCCAGGCTGGTTGCCTAAACTCCTGACCTCAGGTGATCCACCTGCCTTGGCCTCCTGAAGTGTTGGGATTACAGGCATGAGCCACTGCGCCCAGCCTTTTGCAGATATTTTTTCGATTCTCTATCTTAAAACTGGCATTGCCTCTCTTCACATTTACATTCATTCCTTCTACCTTTAAGAGGTCTGTCCCCTTTTGGTCTCCAGCCTTACAGTGAGTTTTCCTAATGCAGTTTAAGCTTTCTTTTTTTTTTTTTTTTCCAGGTCATTGTGGAAGTTTAAGCTTTCTAATAGGTGAACCTGACTTAAAAGGCTTTCAGTGTAAAGGCCTAAGTTCCTTGATACAGTTCGTAAGTACATAGCCCCTCCTGAGAGGCCCCTCTTGTTACTTACTCCCCTGCCATTTTGGACTCTGTACTGGAAAGCCCCTCTGATCCTATTCAGCTCTATTATCTCAGCCCGGACATCACTAGCTGAGAAGCTCTTTGTGAACTCCCCACATTGAATTGGGTGTCATCTCTGTGTTCCTATAGCACTCTGCTCAGCGCTATTGTAACACATATTCTCCTGAATTATAATTTTTCTTTGGTTGTATGCCTCCCCAAATAGACTAATCTCTATGAGGTCTTCATCATGCTTGTGTCTCGAGAGTTTAGCATTCTTTCTGGAACGTAGCTGATGCTCAGTAAACAGTTACTGAGTGACTGACCTCACACTGTTCTTAATATACTTTTCCACTCTTTGTTTTGTTTTTACCAAGGCACAGTGTCTCTTACAAACTTTTCCAGCCTTACTGCCAGTGTGTCCTCTTTGCCCTACGTAGGCAAACTGGGTTCTTTTGTTCCTTGAATACTGCTTTAGCATCTCTGTGCCTTTGGTCATAATTGTATTTAGTCTCTGAAATGTCTTTTTGTGCCTCTTTGGGGTAAATTACTGAACCTTTCTTTTTTTTATTTTAT
This sequence comes from Cheracebus regulus, assembly GCA_963574635.1. Lineage (NCBI taxonomy): Eukaryota > Metazoa > Chordata > Mammalia > Primates > Pitheciidae > Cheracebus > Cheracebus regulus. The sequence continues at coordinate 79,307 of CAUYQU010018578.1, read as the reverse complement.
TTTTTAAATCGGGGTTTTACCATCTTGGTCAGTCTGGTCTTGAACTCTTGACCTCAGGTGATCTGCCTGCCTTGGCCTCCAAAGTGTTTGGATTACAGGCGTGAGCCACCACGCCTGGCCTACTGAACCTTTCTAAGCCTTAGTTCTATTAGTACATGAACAGTTACTAAGTATATTGCTATTCCCTGCCTGCCCTGTCCCCCTCCACTCCCCCCACCCATGTCCTAAATGTGAGAGTCAGTATAATTAAGTGGCTAAGAGGACAAGTCCTTAAGAGTCAAACCTTGATGTGTCTCTTGGCTCTAACACTAATTAGTTGTGTTTGTGACTTTAAGTTCCTTGAGAGCTGGGGCACTGCCTACTTTTGCATCTAAAAGCACGCTGCCTAACAGAAAGTGTTTAAATAATGTAAAAAGACAGGCCGGGTGTGGTGGCTCACTCCTGTAATCCTAGCACTTTGGAAGGCTGAGGAGGGTGGATCACCTGAGGTCAGGAGTTCAAGACCAGCCTGGCCATCATGGTGAAACCCCATCTTAAAAAATAATAATAATAATAATAATAATAATAATAATAATAATGTAAAAAGACTATTAAGTTACTTCTCTAAATGTTACTACTTACCTTCTAGTGAGAAAAGAACAGAATTACAAATTGTGATGTGTACTATAAAGTAGTCAGTGCTGAAGTGACCAGTGGGGGTGGAAGGGAGACCTGGTATCCAAGGATAAGGAGCCAGGCCTTTGAAGGGGGAAGGAGTGCATCTTAGATGGAAGGTGCAGCCAGATAAAGGCCCCATTTAGTAGGAATGAATTTGGCCTGCTCTAGGACCTGAGGAGTGTTGCTGGAACAAACGGGTAGTAGAGAGACAGACAGCTTGAAGAATTGTGCAGAGGGAAAGAGTGGGGGAGAGATGCTGTGAGGTATTATCTGATGTTAGCTTCTGGCTGTTACTGTTCAAGGAGATTCCAGGATAATACCTAGAATAATATTAGGACTTTTCTTTCTTTTTTTTTTTTTCTTCTATTCACGCAGGTACACAAAGGACTTTTATTTTATAAATGTAAACTATTTTGTTGACATTTAGCTTAAACACATATGGAAAAATGGTCAAATTATGTGCACAGCTTGACGAGTTTTCACAAAGGACACGCTGTTGTAACCACCTCTCAGATCAAAGATACAAGGAGCTGCCCCCTTCATAGGAAACCACCTCTTGACTTTTTTATACCATAGATTGATTTTGCCTAATTTTGTGCTTTATGTTAATGAAACACTGCAGTTTGTACTTTCATTTCTGTTTGCCTTCTTTCACTCGACATTGTGTGACAAAAGTTACCAACTGAATAGCCATGTGTCCCAGTGCTGCTTATTTTATTTTATTATTATTTTTGTTTTTATTAGAGACGAGGTCTCACTATGTTGCCAAGGCTGGTCTGAGACTGATAGGCTCTATCGATCGTCCCCCCTTGGCCTCCTGAAATGTTGGGATTATAGGAGTGAGTCACCATGCCTGACCCTTTTGTTTTTTGACTTTCTTTTCCCCAACAGTCTCAAATACTTTTTGACCAGTATTTCTACAATGATTTTTTTCCCTTAAATCTTAAGGAGGCTCAGCATGGTGGCTCATGCCTGTAATCCCAGCACTTTGGGAGGCCGAGGCTAGCGGATCACTTGAGGTCAGGAGTTCAAGACTAGCCTAGCCAACATGGTGAAGCCCTGTCCTTGTTGCCTACAAAAATTAGCTGAGCATTGTGACATCTACCTTTAATCCCAGCTACTTGTAGGCTGAGTCAGGAGAATCACTTGAACATGGGAGGCATGGTTGCAGTGAGCCGAGATGGTGCCACCGCACCCCAACCTGGGCAACAGAGCAAGACTCTGTCTCAAAAGAAAAAAAAATCTTCAAGAACTTTAAGTGTAATGTTACAGACAAGCTATGACCATAGTAATGCTGTCCAAGACCTTCCATTAGGTTTGTGGTTGCCCTATCATGTTTGAACTTGCTTTTATTTGCTTGTTCATTTTTGTTTGTTTTGAACAGGGAGCATGGGCACATATGGAAGAAACTAGAAAGAAAAAAAATCTTTGGAGAGCTAGTTATATTTATAAAGCAGATCTTGCCAGTGAGAAATATTTTCTTAAGCAATTTAATGCCAGTCTTGAATTTTATAGAAAATATTTCACTGTACTTGGTATAGTTATTTATTATTGTCACATTGACCACCTTGGTCTAGTGATGGTTGATACAGTAAATATAAGTGTATACTCGCTTCTCTGCAAAGACTCTATCTTGGAAAGATTACTTCAATAATTTAATAGAATGAAATCATGCTGTACTTCTTAAAAAAGTTGTCTTGCTGGTTTCCTTCCTTTATATTACAGATTACATTTTACTCTTTTGAATTTGGCCAAAGCTCAGGCTTTGTTAGGAAAGGTAGCTTTAAAGATTTATCTAGGGCCCTGATTTAACTTCGTTAGAACAACTTCCGATGTCTTGTTTATACAGATGTGAGTTAATTTGTGCAGACTCTATTCTTTTGAGTTTGTGAGGGGAGGGGGGCTATCGTAAATTTTATTTTGTCTTTGTTAACTTTTAAAATGTTAAAAAGATTTTTTTTTTTTTAGCTGGATGTAGTACTGGGCACCTGTATTCCCAGCTACTGGGGAGACTGAGACAGGAGAATTGCTTGAACCTGGGAGGTGGAAGTGGCAATGAGTTGAGATTGCACCACTGCATTCCAGCCTGGGTGACAGAGCCAGACTCTGTCTCAAAAAAAATAAATAAAATAAGATTTTTTTATAGTATAAAATAAAACGTGTGTACAAAATATGTAGCTTTTTGTCAGTAGGCTGGTTTTAAATTTCTTATATCCATCTATTTGAAGAATTTTAAGAAAAAAGTGAAAGGAAAGAGAAAATCAACTTTTGAATTGTGTTTTATATTTTGTAGGAAGTTGCCAGCAATTTATTAACAGAAAATGTGGGAACATAAGAAATGCATTAAAAGTTCTAGGTGTAATATTTTTTATTACCAATAATTTTATGAAATATTTGAGAAATACAGAAATGCCCCTCACCTCCAAATGATTATTTGTAATCTGATTATTAAAAAGTAACCTTTGTAGACATTTTGGTGTAGTTTGTGTGTGCTTCACATTTTTTTGTTTTACTCAGCCTTAAATATTTTAAAGTTAGTTTCTTTGATCTGACTTAAATTCTTGTATTTCTCGTGAAATGATTATCACCTCTAAGAACTATATGTGTTTGAACTGTGTACTGTAATTTCAAACAATGAAGTTTGTACTTAACGGTCTCTGTTTCTTGCAGTTCTTCATGCTTTGTGTGCCTATAGTTCAGTGGTCCCATTCCTTTGGTTTCTGATTCCAGACTTCCTCTGCCTTTCTCTAATCCTGAGTCTTAAACCATTAAACTACATTCTGGAGTTTGGAGGTCCTTCCAGTTTCTTTTCTGTTGCATTACATGCTGCATACATGCATACATATGTGAAAATAGTTATATCGATATGCACATCTATTATACTTACCCATTTTTTTTTCTTTTAACCTAAATTAGATCTTAATCTGTATATTCTGTGACTTTTTTCCCTCCTATTTGTCTATTTTGAAACAGAGTCTTGCTCTGTCGCCTAGGCTGGGGTGCAGTGGCCTGATCTCAGCTTACTATACCCTCCACCTCCCAGGTTCAAGAGATTGTCCTGCTTCAGCCTCCCGAGGAGCTTGGATTACAGGCACGCACCATCATGCCCGGATAATTTTTGTATTTTTAGTAGAGATGGGGTTTCACCGGCCAGGCTAGTCTCGAACTGCTGACCTCAAGTGATCCGCCTGCCTCAGCCTCCCAGAGTGCTGGGATTACAGGTGTGAGTGACTGCGCACAGCCTCTCACTCCCATTCAAACAGTTGATTCTGACATGTTAATATGTCTGATATATGAGTCCATTTTGTTTAAAAAGGCAGCACAGTATTCTGTTGTATGGGCCATAATTTAACCACTTTCTTAAGATAGGGCTGTTTCCAGTTTACTGTTACAAACAGGCATCCGTACACCCTCACACTGGCACCTTTGCCAACATGTTTGGATTAGAGGATAGACTTTTTTTTTTTTTTTGAGATGGAGTCTCACTGTGTGTGCTAGCTGGAGTTCAGAAGTCTCCCTGTGTTTGTTGGCCAGGCCGGTCTTGAACTCCTGACCTCAAGTGATTCACCCTTTTCACCTCCCAAAGTGTTGAGCTTACAGGCATGATCCACCACACCCAGCCAGAGGATAGACTCTTGAAAGAAAAACCACTGATTCAGAGTGTATAATATACTTTAAATTTTGATACAGACTGCCAGATTTTATGAGAAGCCTTCACGGTGGACATTTCCAAAGGTATAGGAGAAGCTGTTTCCCCACATCTTCACCAATACATGGAATCAAATCTTTGAAAACAAATATATGTATATCTTTTTCTTACTAATGCGTGCAATCTGTGATGTTTCTCTTTCTAAGTTTTTGAGTTTCTTATTCTTTTATTCTGAAGAGTTTTACATGCACATATGTTAGTTCAGAATCAGTTTTGCACTTTTTTTTTTAAAAGAGAAACTTCCCACCCCTATTCTTCAGATGTCCTTTTCCAGAGGCAACTACGTTTACCTCTTTTAGCTGATTATTTTTGCGTTTATCTTTGTCTTTAAATAACCTACCTCTTTTGTTTCTAGATTTCAGTTTTTGGCTTTCTTTGTTGATTTTCTTTTGTGACTTTAAGTCTTCTTGCCCCCATTGCATGTGCATACCCTTCTCATTCCTACACTCCTAATTTCGTTAGTAACACTGCAGTTTTTTATTTGCATTATCATGACTGTCAGAGTTACTCACAATTTGAGCCATGTAATTAACTGATTATTTCTGTCTCTGCATTTTTTAGTTTGTATTTTTTGTAGGTAATATTTTTTTCCCCTCCTATTTTGGCTTTGTTTTCTTCTGTGCTTACTGCTAATACTACTTCACATTCCTTGCCACTTGTCTAAATGTTCTAGCAGGTTGCCCTCTTCTAGCGTGAAGTTGTTATTATCTTCAGTAGTTTCTTTAACTTTCTCCTAGATTCAGTCTTCTGTTTATTGTAACCCTATTCTCTTTGTTGGTTACTTCCCTTATATTTGGAAGAGTTTGTTTTCCAGGAGCTTCCTAAACATACCCAGGGAAGGTATATTTTGAAACCTTGCATCATCATTCTGCCCTCAACAGTTTCAGGATAATTGAGTATAGAATTCTAGGATATAATTTTCTTTAAGAATTTAAAAAGCATTGTTCTATTACTTTCTGACTTTGGATGTTGCTGCCCAAAAGTCCAAAGTTCTTGCTTTCTAATTTATTTATTCATCTAACAAATATTTATTGGAGCCTGTACTATGTGCCAGGAACTGTATTAAGTTTTTAGGATATATGTTGAACCAGACAAAAATCCTACCTTCCAATTGAGGACACGGGACGCCTATAACAACAAATGAAAAATAATAAGTGAATTACATAATCTGTTAGAAGGCAATACATTCTATGGGGGGAAAAGGATAGACTGGTGGGGAATTGGGGAGGGAAAGGAAAAGGAAGAGGCATGAGGTGGCCAAAGATTGAGGAGTACACGGTAGAGGGGCAGTGATCAGGGCACTGCTTGCTATTTTAAATAGAGGGTCTGAGTGTCATTGAATGTCACATTTAAGTAAAGATTTGAAGGTTAGGGAGTTAGCCACATGGATTTTCAGGAAAAAAGTATTTTAAGGCACAGGCCCAAAGGAGCAACCTAGCATTGCCATCGAACAAGGAAGTCAGTGCAGTGAGTAAAGGGGAACGAAGTAGGAGATGAAGTCAGAGAATGGGAACACAGCACCATATTGTGTCCTTGGACATAATAGTCCCTTGTGGGCTATTTTTAGGATTTCAGCTTTTACTCTAACATGGATAGCCAGTGCAGAGTATAGAGCAGAGATTTACATCATCTGATATAAAACGGAGCTGGATTAATTAATCTAGTTGCTATGCTCCCAGCATATTAGGTGGTGAGGGTGGGCAACATAGCTGGAAACAGGGAGACTTGTTGGGAGGATATTGCAGTAATACAGATGAGCCATATTGGTGGCTTGGACTAAATGGTAGTGGTAGTGGTAGTGAGGAATGGTTGGAGTCTGAATATATTTTGAAGGGAGGTACAGTAAGATTTCCTTACTGTTTTAGATGGATGTAGTGAAAGAGAAGAGAATCAAGGCTGACTCGAAGGCTTTTGACCTGAGTAACTGGAAGGATGGAGTTGCTATCAATTGAAAAAAGGAAGGCTCTGAGTAGAGAGACTTGGGGAAGTAATAAGGAGCTTCTCTTTGGCCATCCCCCTGAAGGGGCAATTGGATGTACATGGGGGGTTTTAGACAAATCTGGAGGGAATAAAAGGAAGCTGAGTAGTGACTGGTGAGATAGGAAAACCCAAGAGTATATGAAGTCAGTGAACAGAATTTATCAGGCAGGAGCCCAGTGATCTGTCAACTCTGTCAGGTGTTGCTGACACTTCAAAACTTCCAGTTTAAGTACAGACAAAACCACAGAACCACTGAAATTCAAATTAACGATTCACTAAAATATTGGATACTGTCTGCTGAATTTATGTCATGAAACAGCGCTTATGGGGTTGACTTACAGTTATGAAAGAACCGGGAGCTTCTTTTTCAGTTAAGCATCCCTTAATGGCCCTGTATCATGTGGTCATATGAGATCTTATTTTTTTACTGACATATAAGTGCTTTAGTGGAAACCATGATGGCATTTAGGCTTTCCTTCACACAAATACATTATTTATGTGTTAAACCTACCTAAGCGTTTCTATTTAGCTTGCATAATTAGAGCACTGTAGGACCAACTTAGAGCCAGTGTAACCATAAATATGAATACAGGCATTTACTTACATGGCTAACAGGTGTATTCAAATTATTCAGAATGTGCTGATACTGTTTTTTAGACTATTAAAAACAAGAAAGTAAAACATTAAATTCTTAGAGAAATATGAACTCCTTGTGAATAGAATCTTGGTTTGAGGGAAACGAGTATAGGTTGTTAATTCTTTTGTTACATCCTTAGTTGAAATAACTAAAATGGTTTGGCTAGAGTTTCAGGTAGTATTGCTTATGTCAACACAGATTGTAACTATTTTGGCTGATTATAATTGAATTTTAATAAGGCTCTATGTGTTTTTTTAATCTGATCTCAAAAGGTATCAGGCTCTGTGATTTTTTAAAAGATAGCATTTCTTTCCTTTAAATTCCATTACTTTTTTTCTATTTTACTAGTAAAGAGCCATCAATCTTAAAATGTATCAGACTCTCTAATGTGACTTTTTACTTGGTTTCTTTAACCTTCTTTAGTCTTCTTAGCAACATGCTCTTTTATGCTTAGTTTAGTATCACAAACTCTTTATAGATTACTGCTAATTTTGATCTGTAAAAAGTTTTCTGAGTGTGTGTGTGTGTGTGTCTGTCTGTCTGTGTGTGTGTGTACATACTTAACCTACCGGACTTGTCAGATGGAATGTGAAGTTGAATGTGTTACATGGTAGAGTGTAGAACTAGGTACCATGTGTTTTATAAGTAAGGTTTTAAAAACCACAGCTTAAATGCCAAGATGAAGTAAAAAGCAAGCATGCATTGGAATGTTTGAGAATTTTGTATCCTTAGAGAATATGAAACATAAGGCAGTAAATGGTTGTATTCAGATAACTAAGTAAATAGTATTTGGAAGCCTTTATCTAGACACTGAGACTTGGTTATATTGCAGATTAGTTTGTAATCAAGACTGAGATAGTTTCAATAATTTTAATTTCAAGTGTGTTGCTAAAAAGTTTTAAGGTTATTTGAAAATTTTAGTAATGTGTGGTATGAAATAAAAAGTTGAAAAAGCCCGTTTGATCCTCTGCCTCTGTTGCTCTTCTCTGCTCTTACCTCTCCTTGATAATTACTTTTGATTTCATATCTAGTGACTTAGTGGCAAACTTAGAATGATATGTGATTCTGTCACTTTGATGGAAAATAAAGGTTTAAAGACTTTAGGAAGTTTGTATTTTCTTGACACATTTTTGTAAATATGGAAAAGATGTTTTGAATGCTAAATTAAATATTCCATACCAGGGTAAGAAGACATACATACTGTTTTTTAGGATTATTCAAAAGATGATGAAATTAGAGACAATGAATCCTGGCTGTGCTTGTATTTATTTCAAGGCACTGTATTGCCCAGACTGGAGTGCATGCAGTAGCTATTCACAGACACAATCATGGCGCAGTACAGCCTTGAACTCTTGGGCTCACATGATCCTCCCTCTTCAGCCTCTTGAGTAGCTGGACAACAGGCATGTGCCAGCTTGCTCTTATTCATTTTTTCTGATCATTTTTCTCATCTGTAAAATGGGGATAAAACTCACTTTATGAAGATTAAATAGTGTGCATGAAGCTGCTGGCACAATGCCTTGCAGGTAAGTATTGCCCAGCTAATATAGCATCTTTTACAGCAAACCTTTTTCATCCTTCTAATCAATGGAATCTATTTCACAGCAAGCTTTTTTTTTTTTTTTTTTTTTTAAGACAGGGTGTTGCTCTGTCACTCAGCCTGGAGTGCAGTGGTGCAATCCTAGCTCACTGCAGCTTTTGAACTTTTGGCCTCAGGCTAGCCTCCTCTCAGCCTCTTGAATGAGCTAGGTTTCAGGTGTGCACCACCGTGCCTGGCTCATTTTCAAAATACTTTTGTAGAGCTAGGTTCTTGCCATGTTGCTCAGGCTGGACTCCTGGCCTCAAGCAATTACCCCACCTCTGTGTGACCTTTATATTCAGTTGCAGTCTCAAGGTATGAAAATGAACACAGTAGGTTGAAACAGCAGTTTTCAGTTTGGTCCTACTGTAGTATAATGCAGGTCTTTTTGTTTAGCTATTCAGTGTAGGGTTTCTTGTGTCGCTCTGTAAAGAGCACTAAGTCACTTGTCAGCAATATACCGAATGTTCCCACTGCTTAATTTCAGTTAATGTCCAGAGTTTGTGGATGGTAGTTATATTTTGTCACAAATGATAGACTTGAAACCCAGGAAATTGTAAATTTTTTTTTCCCAGTATAAAACTAATTAATAAGAGCTGAAGTGGGAATTCAGGTTTGAACTTTCCATTCCAACCAAATTCAGTATATACATAGCTACATTTTTGAGGTGTGCTATTAAAAGATGAAATTACTTTCTAGGAGTTGGTGGGTTATGGAACTCTGTCACAAACAAGATACATTTTAAAAACTTAGAGAATTGGTGTGGAAATACATCCAATTTGTAAAGATTATAGTTATGGTGGTAAAATGATTGACTTTTTCAATGTTATTTTAAAGTGAATTTTATTTATTTTTCTGAGATGGAGTCTCACTCTTTTGCCCAGGCTGGAGTGAAGTGGCATGATCTCAGCTCACTGGAACCTCTTCCGCCTGGGTTCAAGCGATTCTTTCACCTCAGCTTCTCGAGTAGCTGGGATTACAAGGCGCGTGCCACTATGTCTGGTGAACTTGTGTAGTTTTAGTAGAGATGGGGTTTCACTATGTTGGCCAGGCTGGTCTTGAACTCCTAACCTCAGGTGATCTGCCCTTCTTGGCCTCCCAAAGTGCTGGGATTACGAGCATGAGCCACCAATAAAGGCCAACTTTTTCTTTTTTTTGTATTTTTTTTTTTTTAAAGCAGTTTTCATAGCTGAAGGCCAACTTAAAGAACCAGGACTTTTTCTTAAAAGGGTTAGGACTCATAGGATCAACTATTCAGCTTCTGCCCTGGTAGCTTGAAAGCAGAGACAGTCTATAAATGACTTGGTTTAACTGTATTTCAGTAAAACTATTTCCCAAAACAGGGATCTGGCCTATGGGATATAGTTTGTTAACCACTGATGTCAAGGGTTGCTGATACCAAAAAGTTGGAGAACTACTGGTGGGGAATGTGGAGGGTGGGAATGGACCACGAGAAATAGTCAACAAGAAATTTTCCAATGGTAAGAGATAATATGAAGACCATAAGAATGGTGGTCTGATCGTTAAAGTTTATAATCAGGAAAGGACTTCAAATAAAAAGTTGACATTTGTTGACTCTTACTTAATTAGGTTTCATCTCTCCTTTTTTGATTGATGATTCTTTTGGTGTTGGGAGGAAAAAAAAGCAAAAGATAATCTAAAATTTTTTTATTTTTTGAAATCTTATTATAGTTAAATTCAGAAAGGTTAGTATTTTTTAAAATTAGGAAATATCCTAAGCCTATCTGCTTTAACAGGATCTAGGAAATGATCACGTAAAGCCTAGCTTAGAGACTGGGCACGGTGGCTCACGCCTGTAATCCCAGCCCTTTGGAAGGCCGAGGTGGGTGGATCATGAGGGCAAGAGTTCGAGACCAGCCTGACTAACATGGTGAAACCCTGTCTCTACTGAAAATACAAAAATTAGCCCAGCTTGTTGGCTTGCGTCTGTAATCCCAGCTACTCGGGAGGCTGAGGCAGGAGAATCATTTGAACCTGGGAGGTGGAGAGTGTCCTAGATTAGAGCTGCCCAAGGCTGATAAAAAGAACATTGATCAAAGTTATGTGATATCTAGCAAGTTAATTCTCTGTATATCTTTTTTGTTTGTTTGTGTTGAAAATGGGAGGATTGTGTAAGATCTTTTCCAAGTCTGAAATTTCTGATACGTTTGTATGCTCTGCCTAGGATACCTTTTGCCACTCCCTACCCCTTCTAAGTCTTCTTTAATCAGATAGCTCTAACTTCCATCTCTTAATAGTTTTATGATCTGAAACGTTTAATTTTGAAATCTGTTTTCTTTTCCTTTTTTTTTTGAGATGGAGTTTCACTCTTGTTGCCCAGTCTGGAGTGTAGTAGCGTGATCTTGGCTCACTGCAACCTTGAACCTTCCCATGTTCAAGCAATTCTTGTGCCTCAGCCTCCTGAGTAGTGGGGATTACAGGCACTTGCCACCACACTTGGCTAATTTTTGTATTTTTAGTAGAGACAAGTTTTTACCATGTTGACCAGGCTGGTCTCAAACTCCTAACCCAAGCGATCCGCCAGCCTTGGCCTCCCAAAGTGTTGGTATTACAGGCGTGAGCCATGGTGCCCAGCCTTGAAATTTATTTTCTTAAGTAAGATGGGGATAGGCCGGGCGTGGTGGCTCACACCTGTAATCCCAGCACTTTGGGAGGCCAAGGTGGGTGGATCACTTGAGGTCAGGAGTTAGACCAGCCTGGCCAACATGGTGAAACCCCATCTTAAAAAAAAAAAAAGAAAAAAAAGTAAGATGGGGATAAATATCTTAACTTTGGTCATTGGAAAGGTTAAATGAAAACATATGTAAATCATTCAGGACTATACTTGGCACTTAGCAGGTGCTTAATAAGTGTTTTGGGATAGTTCATTAGTAAGAATAAAGGGAAGTCTCCACTTTGCCTCTGTATTTAGCTTGCTGACTCTGGAACCCATTGAGACGAGCAAGCAGCAAGAGCAAAACCAGCAACCAACAATCAAAGTCCAAGGAGAGATGTGAAAATTTAGCATGAAAACTTCTATAGAGGGGTTAAGGAGTTACAAAAGTAATGTAATCAGAATTTATGTGGCTCTTCCTACTTAAGGCAAAGGCAAGGAGGCAGCCATTCTATCAGTCTCTGTTCACTTGCTGGAGATTGAGGATACCTATATATATATTTTGGAAAATGCTTTAGCATATCAGAAGGTTATCTGCAAAGGATTGTGAATGAAAATGGCATTAGGTTTTTCACTGACATCACTAAATAGCAGAAGACAGTGGGCATGATTTACGTAGTTCTTAGGGAAAAGGGTTGTGACCAGGATTCTAAGCTGTGGAATTTATGCAAGAGCTTCAGACTACTAAAATGGAGATGGAGAGTTAATCACTTATGTAATCCTTTCAACAAGTTTCTTTGAAGTATTGTGATTACACCACAAAATGAAGGATTCAAGGGTAGTTAGATTTGATTGATTGCTTTGACAAAATTAGGAGTTTAGTGTAATCTTGAATATACCTGGTGGGAAAGCAGAAGTTTTACTATTGGCATGTTGAAGGGCTTGCACTGTTTTGGGGGATCTTATACTTTATTTTTTCTTTTCCAGACGGGCTCACTCTTGCACAGACATAGCTTGCAGCCTTTACCTCCCAGGCTCAGATGAGGCTCCCATCTCAGCCTCCCAAATAGCTGGCTCTACAGTGCATGCCACCACACCCAGCTAATTTTTTGTATTTTTTTGTAGAGATGAGGTCTCAGTATATTGCCTAGGCTGGTGTCAAACTCCTGGACTAAAGTGATCCTCCCACCTCAGCCTCCCAAAGTGCTGGGATTACAGGTATGAGACACCATACCCCATGTATATGCTAATTTTTAACTTGGATGGAAGCCTCAAAATAAAGTGATTTAGGAAGTGTTGTATTTTGCTTTGAACACATTTGAATCAGGATTTGCCTTTCCTGTGTGTCATCTTCTGTTGACGGCAGCTTTCCTGGGTTTCCCTCAACTCTAATAATCAGTCTTTCTAGAACTATTAGTATAACTTTTCTTCTGTAGTTGCAAAGTTTTCAGAATTATCTTCAGGAAAAGTGGAGCTTTTAGGAAAAACAAAATTTAAAAAATTTTTATTGCTTTGCTACAATTCTGGAAACTAGATTGTTTATTGTCCTCATTATAACAACGTTTGATTTTTTTAACTTTTGGCATTTTAAGCTGTTGAATTTTTAAGAGACTTGCCTTAATTTTGTCATGGTGTAAGAAGCAAATAAATCTTAATGGAAGCAATGTTTAATTAACATTTTAACTTAAAACATTTTCTACATAATACCTGCCACAATGTTGAATGAATTTGGAAAGCACCCTTTTAACCAAAAGGCATTCTGGGAACAAGAAAAGCCTTACGTGTTTTGAATGGAGGAGTTTTACTTAAGATTTCTAATGCAAAGAGCAAATTTGTAATCTAATACCTATAATTTTATTTTATAATACTTTATTGTTTCTAAGAATAATTTTTGTTACTAGGGGTGGGTAGTGATAATTGCATCCTATCCTTTGTTGTTGTTGTTATTGTTGTTTTGAGACTGAGTCTTGCTCTGTCACCAGGCTGGAGTGCAATGGCATGATCTTGGCTCACTTGAACCTCCGCTTCCTGGGTTCAAGTGAGTCTTCCACCTCAGCCTCCTGAGTAGCTGGGATTACAGATGCACGCCACCACGCCTGGCTAATTTTTGTATTTTTGTAGAGACAGGGTTTCACCATGTTGGCCAGGCTGGTCTTGAACTCCTGACCTCAGGCCTCCCAAATTGCTGTGATTACAGGCGTGAGCCATGGTGCCCAGCCCTTTTTTTGTTTGTTTACTAAATTAAGAATAAAAATGTTTTACTTGCTCATTTTGACTGTTTTCACAGTTAATCAGACTAATCTTTATAAAGCGGTTTATTGTCCCCTTTGGAGAAAATACAGCTAAAAATCACCAGTGTCCTAATATAGATAACTAACTCATTGGTCTGATGTTGTAGTCCTCTTGATTTTTCACCCCATTCCTCCCATTTATGTTCTGTTTGTAATTTTGTTTACAATAGATTACGACTTTTTCATATCTGACTTTATTTCTCCATTTTAAACTTTGTAATTTATAAAAGGAAACAAAGATTGCCACATGGAATTGAGAATAAAAGTTTGTCTTCTATAAGTATGCTAAAGTGGTAAAGCAATGGCTGAATGCTCTGAAATTACTAAGACAACTTTAAAGGCTGATTCTAAAATGTTTTGATTTAGATTGACATCTACTTAAACTATATACCAAATTGGGCTTGAGATGTAGGCTTTAGAAAGTGTAGGCAATAGTGCATTTTTATTAAGTTTTGGATTTTTGCCAATTTTGGATTCTATGGGCTTGTCTTAAGGTACTTCTGTGAACTTTTCAGCTCTTTGTAAAACTAGTGTAAAAAAATTAAATGGTGATTCTGCCTGGTTGAGAATTCTACCCAGTTGAGAATTAAGGTTTATTGTGGTAAAAATTAAATGGTGGTTGATTGTTGGCAGGTACGTTTGATCACCTTTGGAAGCTTAAGGTATCTTTTGGAGTGTGTGTCTTGGAATCTCCAAATTCTAGGTCTCTTGACTAATTGATGACTTTGAGGCAATTAACTCAAGTCTCAACTGAAAATTTAAATATTCTGGAATATGTACCACCCATGATACACATAAATTATCCATCTCAATCTAGACAAAAGCCACTTGAGGCTGGAAACAGTCCAGTTTTACAGCTGAACAAGTGGTGGAGCCTGGGTTTGAATCCAAGTGTAGATGACTGTGTAGAATGCTTCTACTTTTCTGACTTAATTAAGTGGAGGGGCCTGTCCATAGATCAGTGGTTTTCAGACTGTGCTGTAAGGCTCTGTACAGATCTTTTGGAGTTTGACAAACAGTGAAATATCTTTTGCTTGATAAATAGTCATCTTTTTGTTGTACACATTTTGGTTATTTTATAATTCTGTTTGGAAGAGTTTCTCCATCTAAAATATTCGAAGTTTTCTGCTCTAGGGAAATTTAAGATCTGTTGAATGAATAAATGTTAGAAAATAAAAATACAGACTGGGCATAGTGGCTCACGCCTGTAGTCCAGCACTTTGGAAGGCATGACAGGTGGATCGTGCCTGGCCAGGAGTTCAAGACCAGCCTGAGCAACATGAGGAATCTCTGTCTTTACAAAGAAAATTAGCCGAAAATGGTGGTGCCGGCCTGTGGTCCTAGTGACTGGGGAGATTGAGGTGGGAGGATTGCTTGAGACCAGTAGACTGAGGCTGCAGTGAGTGGAGATTGTGCCACTGCACAATCAGACCTGGGCAAGAGTGAGACCCTGTCTGGAAAAAAAAAAAAAAAAAAAACTTGTCTGTGGGGTAGACTGTATCTATTTTCAATCATATTCCTTTTCCTAATACTGTTTTGTGTAGCCTATATTGTAAAATTAGGTTGAGGTGATTGAACACACTGTTTAGTGGTTAGAGTTAAAATTTCTTGCCGAAAGTGGGTAATCTGCAATTCCCTGCATTGGGTTGACTCCTTTGCCAACTCTTGCTGCATTTAGAGGCTGCCCTAAGCATGATGTAATGACAGGTTAAACCTCTGCACGCACTAGCTGATGCAATGCAAATCTGAGGCCCAGAACTTTATTGGGGCAAGGGTAATGCTTGTTTAAAAACAAAACAAGCTACTCTGCGTTTAATGAGGCCATTGAAGATGGCTTTCCCAGAGTGGGAAGAGAGTATACTCTTTTAGGAGGTTTAAGTAGGAGTTTAATATGGCAGCAGTGTGCTTACTACTTTTCCTGCAGTCTTTTCGCAGTGGGGAAGGGGAGTTTAAAATACATTGCCGATAAGAGAAGTGAAGTGAGCTAGAATTGAGGAAATTAGTAGTTGATGCCAGCAAATAGCTGTTGAATGAAGTAGGGAGAATGTTTTCACTCTAAAATTTTAGAGTTCGGATAAACCTGGAGCGTAGCGCCAGTGTGGCCACGCATTTCCAAGATACGCTGTAGCTCTTAGATTGAAACCGTAAGAAACTCCTGATATTCGACTGTTCTGACATACTGAAAACGGCATGGTTCTACCTAACTTTAAAGTGGTGGAAATGCTGAGGAAGGCTCGGTATCGCTGGGGTGCGGTGGTATGCCGTCCACAGCAGGGTGGTGCCGGGTCAGAGCTGCGGGGTCCCTCGGCCCCGCCCTGGGCTGTGGGGCGGGGCTTGCGGGCACGGCCCCACCTCTGCGCGAGCGAGACGGGCACCGCCCTGCGCGCTGCGCGCCCTGGACTGGCCCTTGGCTCTTCGGGTTGGAGCGGGCGTTCCCGGCGCAGGCCCATCCCCGGCTGGCCGAGGCTCCAAATGGCTCTCCCGGCAGGCGGGCTCCTGCAGTAGCCCCTGAGCTGGCTCAGGGTGCGCACTTCCTTCTCAGCCAGCGGGTCACCCCTCCACCGAAGCCGAGCAGAAGCCTCCCCAGTGAATCTGGAGAAGACAAACTTGGGAGACAGACGAAGGCTTAGGGCACGGTAGAGGACAGCGCAGCTGTGGCTCCCATTTTTGGAGATGCAGCCGAATTTGAGCTCCCAGGGAGGTGTGGTTGCCTCCTGGGGAGGGAAAGGCTTCTTTTCTCCACCTCTGTAACTGGTGTTTCTGAGAAGTGAAACGATATTTGGATCCTGACCTCAGACGCGAATTTGGGTCTTTTGTGCTTAGGAGCAGAAAGTGCCCAGGAGAGTCCTGTACCTTTACTTCTTGGGGAAAAGGCAGTGAGCTGCCTGAGTTCTCATGACGGGAAAGCCAATTCCACCTTCTCTGTACTCCTGGAGGGGAGTCTTGTTCACATGTTTACCAGCGACTAGGACAAGGAAGAGAAAAGGTATTGACATTAAGAGGATGGGTTGCTGAGGCTGTGAAACTTGAACGCTGTTAGTCAGTGGAACCTGCCTGGCTTACGGAATGGCTGCAGCAGAATCGAGCTGTTTCCTAGGTTAGCAGTCATGTTTCATTTGGGCTGTTGTGCTTTTTTTCTGTTTAAATCAAACTTCAGGTTACGTCATGACTTCTGCAGGGCTGTCCTTGGTTCCTGCTGCAGGGCTGCTGTGTGGTTGGGATTCCTTTTCTGTTTTAAGATGGAGGTGGGTTCCACCTTTGGAGCTTTGAAAGGCTTTAGCAATTGCTGTCCTGTATACCTCCATTCAAAAGAAACACTGTTCATATTTCGCTTTTCACACTTTGAGTAAGAGTTCAAATTTGCTTTCTACTACAGTGTTTGGAAAATGATAAAGATATATTATAATGTGAGCCTGAACTGTTGATTATAAATGTATAACTATTGCTAGGTCAAGAAATTGAACAATAGTGTTTTGCTTGGTCTGTAGCTGTGTTGTGTTAAATATAAACCGAGTTTGCTGCCCTGGGATGTGATTCTCTGGTTTGGTTTAGTAATTTGAAAGGCATTGGTTGCCTAGACTGTTTTGTGCCCAAGGAACCACTTTCTAATTGTTACGCTGCTTAGTTCAGTAAGCAGCATAAACTGGACCATGCAGTGGGCATCCAGCATACAGCCAGGGTGTTTTGGCAGTGCTGAGCCCACCTGTTTTACAAGTGACATAAAATGGATGGATCATCGCATGTACAAAGAATCCACTCAGGGAAACTGGATTACAGGAGAGTTCCTTTATAGTCCTTTTGTCAGGGAACAGACCACCTGGGTCACACAGGGCTTCAGATGAGAGTTGATTAATGTTCTGAGTCTATATGATGAGACACATTATGATGGAATTGTCACTTTTGTTGCCTCTTGAACTTTAAAATATACCTTTAGTGATGTGGAATTAATATTTATTTTTTCCTTCACCCTCAGCCTTCATTTAAGGTATCAGTTGGTAACCACCTGAGTAATCTAGAACCCAAGTTGCATTTACTTGGTCACATTGGTAACCAACATTGTTTCTTAAAAGTTTCTTGCAACAGAATAATGACTATAATTGAGATAAAACATTAATTTTAAGACTTTAACTTTGTAAGAATATGGCTTAGTATAGTTACTAGGAGTGTACTCTTAGGACATCGACTGATTTTTTTTTCACACCCAAGACAAATAGTGGCCTGCCATATCCCAACCCAGGGAGCTTTTTGGGAAAAGTTGCTTGTTTTATCTTTGAGTCAGCTTGACTAGTTGCATCGCCCATCATTTCTTCCAGATGACATTTATCTGTCAAATAATGTTGATTAGTCTGCTGATGAATGTTTCAGCAACGCTGGAGAACCCTAGGCTAAGGGGATCTACACCTGTTGACTCCATCCCGCACCCCCAGTGTGGTGTGTCTCTCTGCCATGCTATCTGTATTCTTCCCCTTTTCACTGTTTCTTCCTGACTCTCCTTCTTTGTTCATTATGTCTGATTTATATTGTGGATTGGAAATAGAACAGAAAGATGAGCTTTCTTTACGACACCAAAAAGTTTTATTTGAGATGGCTCTCCATTTCTCCCATGTCTCCCCTCACCTTCGCTGTGTTTTTATTTATTTTTATATTTTTGCTACCTTCACTAGAAAGTACATCCCCTCACTCTTGAGGTGGGCACAGTAGGAAATAAGATCAGTACCGGCTGATGATAATTTGAGGGGCAGATTGTTAGATAAAGGGGATGGCGGCAGATCTTTCCCCTTGTGACCCCTCCCCTCATTCCCAAATTACACCTCTAGAGTAGATAACTGCTCACCAGTAAGGAGAGTTAATGAAAGGCATTTGAACTATACTCATCCCGTGGTATCCTCAGAAGATTAGTTCCAGTATATCCCCTTCCCCATGCCAAAACCTGAGGATGTTCAAGTCCCTGATAGAAAATGGTATCATATTTGTATATAACCTGTGCATATTCTCCTGTATAATTTATCTCTGGATTACTTATACTTAATACAATGTGAATAATATGTAAATAGTTGTTATGTATATTGTATTTTTAAAATTTTGTATTATTTTAAAATTTTTCTGAATATTTTCAATCCATGGCTGGTGAAGTCCTCAGATGCAGATTCTGCGGATACAGAGTGCTGATTTTACACAGACCTTACCTGTAACTCCCTGTACCTATCAACAACTGACTGAGAATTGAAAAAAAAGGAATAAGGGAATCTTGGAGAAGGAGAGAGTCCTATCAAAATGGATTCGATTAAACTTTAGTTCCTTATATAGTTCCTCTAGTTGTTTATGGTCCATTTTCTTTTTAAGATGATTTTTACTTTTTTTTTTTTTTTAAATTAATTTTATAAATAAGATGGGGTTTCACCATGATGGCCAGGCTGGTCTTGAACTCCTGACCTCAGGTGATCCACCCACCTCAGCCTCCCAAAGTGCTAGGATTACAGGCATGAGCCACCGTGCCCGGCCTTTTTTTTTTTTTTTTTTCCTTAAAGGGAGTTCCAAATATGTTCTGGAACATTTTGAAAATAGAGCTTATCCATTGTACAGATCCTAATAATCAAAGTGCATATTCAGTGTAATTTTATTTGTTTAGTATCTTTTTTAAAAATTCTATTTTTCTGTTTTGCACAGTAAATTTTGCATGAAACTTTAAAAGTACTTCTGGTATGTACACATTATTTATAAAATAAGTCATGGTTGTAATTATTTTTCTCCTGCTTCCTTATGTATTAATTTCAGAAATGAGCCGTCAGACTGCTACAGCATTACCTACCGGTACCTCGAAGTGTCCGCCGTCCCAGAGGGTGCCTGCCCTGACTGGCACGACTGCATCCAACAATGACTTGGCGAGTCTTTTTGAGTGTCCAGTCTGCTTTGACTATGTGTTACCACCCATTCTTCAGTGTCAGAGTGGCCATCTTGTTTGTAGCAACTGTCGCCCAAAGCTCACATGTTGTCCAACTTGCCGGGGCCCGTTGGGATCCATTCGCAACTTGGCTATGGAGAAAGTGGCTAATTCAGTACTTTTCCCATGTAAATATGCCTCTTCTGGATGTGAAATAACTCTGCCGCACACAGAAAAAGCAGACCATGAAGAGCTCTGTGAGTTTAGGCCTTACTCCTGTCCGTGCCCCGGTGCTTCCTGTAAATGGCAAGGCTCTCTGGATGCTGTAATGCCCCATCTGATGCATCAGCATAAGTCCATTACAACCCTACAGGGAGAGGATATAGTTTTCCTTGCTACAGACATTAATCTTCCTGGTGCTGTTGACTGGGTGATGATGCAGTCCTGTTTTGGCTTTCACTTCATGTTAGTCTTGGAGAAACAGGAAAAATACGATGGTCACCAGCAGTTCTTCGCAATCGTACAGCTGATAGGAACACGCAAGCAAGCTGAAAATTTTGCTTACCGACTTGAGCTAAATGGCCATAGGCGACGATTGACTTGGGAAGCAACTCCTCGCTCTATTCATGAAGGAATTGCAACAGCCATTATGAATAGTGACTGTCTAGTCTTTGACACCAGCATTGCACAGCTTTTTGCAGAAAATGGCAATTTAGGCATCAATGTAACTATTTCCATGTGTTGAAATGGCAATCAAACATTTTGTGGCCAGTGTTTATAAAACTCTTCAGTTTCACAGAAAATAAGGCACCCATCTGCCTGCCAATCTAAAACTCTTTTGGTAGGTGAAAGCTAGACACATGAAGGTAAATAAAAAGAAAGGCTGTTAAATACAGGAAACAGTTGCATGTAGTAACACTAATATATTTAAAAATAAGTCAACAGTAAACCACTGAAAAAATGTATGTATATACACCCAAGATGGGCATCTTTTGTATTAAGAAAGAAGAAAGCATTGTAAAATAATTCTGAGTTTTGTGTTTATTGTAGATTGATTGTATTGTTGAAAAATAATGGTTTTGTTATGTTTTTGCGTGAGTGTGTGTGGTGTGCGTGTGTGGGTGTGTGTGTGTTTGGGTTTTTTTCCTTTAACTGACAAGCCATCTTGAGTGGTCATGGGCCACTGCTTTTTCCCCTTTGTGAGTCAATACATAGTGCTGCTGTGTGCTTTTTTGTGTGTGTATTTGCTAATTTTTATTAATTCTAGTTTTTCATTAAATAAATTTGACTTTCTTTTCTGTAATTCAGGTTTTTCCTCACTTTTTTTTTTGTACCATTTTAAAGTTAGTGTCTTTTGATAAGCATAATTGTTCATGGTAAAATTTATAACATGCATTCAATACATACTTTCTTTTCCCCATTAATCAGTTCATTAGAAATATTTTAAAATCAGTTATTTTATGAAGCTGTGAGTTCCAGAAAGTAAAGATGACATCAGGAAAATTATCAAAAGCTATTTAAAGCATCTATAAGGTGGTCTCTCCTTCTCTCTTCTACAGATGAGTCACACCTTTGAGCTTAATCTTTGAAAAGTTAGAGAATAAATTGATTCTTAGAAATACTGAAAATTGGGCTTTTGTTTCCTTTTTCAAATATCTTGGACAAATCATCTGTTTAAAATTTGTTCTTGTATTTATTGGTTTTGCAGAAGAAGGCATCATTATGCACAGTATTTGTAATTAAAAGCAAATCATTTGTTTAAAAAGGCAGTTTGCAAAAAAAAAATGTTTTTGGTCTTTTATAATTCTCATTAAAAGAATATCTGGCAAATTAAAAAAATCTTAACTGTGTCTGCTTTAGCTCTAAGTTTGATAAAATCCAAACTTATTTTCCTGTTTCATTCTCTAATTATATAGCAGAAAGCTGTGTGTTGTCATTTTAAGTGTGGTAGAGTTATATTGTAAATCATAGCAAATAACGGGGTATATGGCCTCTGGATTACAGTCTCTTCCCCCACTGCCCCCCCCACCCCCATTTTGATTCTTACAACTTTGTCAGGAGAATGACTAAAATGGTGACCACTTTTCACCTCTTTTAAAAAAGCACAATGAAAGAATAAATTTACTCTTTCATAGCCTAGTGGCTAAGAGCCTTGGTTCTGCAGCCAGACTTCCAGGCACCTGGGTGCCAGTCTCACCTCTACCCAACTTGGGCCTAAGTTTCCTAATGTGTAAAGTGGGGTTAAATTATGGTAGATACCTCTAAAGTTTAAATGGGCTACAGGTGCGTTACTTGAAATAAACAGTGCTTTGTTCATATAGCAGCCAGTGAATGTTAGCTAGTTATGCCTTAAAGGAACCATGTAGTTAACTATTGCTAATAACTTTGACGCACATGGTAAGATTCTGAAATTGCCTTCTGAATGTTCAGAGATAATTTTGTGTGGTTCTGTGGGTATTCTAAGCCTAGAAAGTCAATGAAAATTTGGACTTCACCCTTATACCACCACTGATTCTGGATAATTTTGGATAAGAGTTTATTTCTTCTAACCATTTTCAGAAAAGATGATTGTGTAGTCTCTTCCCTACATAAGTATTATCTTTTGAACTGGTTATAATGTGCTTGGGTAGCCATTTTTATGGTGAAAGAGATTAAGAGTTCAACCACAAATTTATATCCAGGTCTGTTCATTAGCATGTGTGCTTAGAAAAAGCGACTTTTATTCCATATTTAATGTTATATGGTGAATGGGTTACATAATAATACATAAAAGGGCTCCCAATATCTTCCAAAATAAACGTGGCTGTGCGCTGTGGTTCATGCCTGTAATCCCAGCATTTTGAGAGGCCAAGGCAGGCAGATCACCTAAGGTCAGGAGTTCAAGGCCAGCCTGGCCAACATGATGAAACCCTGTCTCTCCTAAAAGTGCAAAACAAATTAGCTGGGCATGATGGCATACCCTATTAGGGAGGCTGAGGCACAAGAATCCCTTGAACAACCCAGGAAGTGGAGGTTGCAGCAAGTCAAGATTGTATACCACATTTGCAGCCTATGTGATGGAGTGAGACTGTCTCTTCCACCTCCAAGAAAAAAAAAAACCATATTGGGTATATTCGTGGAGGCATATCATTTTGTAGTTTTAATTTCTTTCTTTTTTTTTTTTTTAAGACAGGGTCTCACTCTGTTGCCGAGGCTGGAGTACAATGGTGTGATCTCAGCTCACTGTAACCTCCACCTCCCAGTTTCAAGTGATTCTCCTGCCTCAGCCTCCCAAAGAGCTGGGATTACAGGCACTCACCACCATGCCCAGCTAATTTTTGTATTTTTAGTAGAGATGGGGTTTGACCATGTTGGTCCAGCTGGTCTCACACTCTTAACCTTGTGATCCGCCCACCTCAGCCTTTCACAGTGCTGAGATTACAGGTGTGAGCCACTGCACCTGGCCTAGTTTTAGTATTTTAAAGTTTTTTATTGTAAAATGTGTCCATCATGTATAGTTTGGAAATTGTAAAACTGCACATAAAATCAAGATCTGTAATCTCACTGTCCACTCAGAAGTGACATTTTATTTTTCCAGTTTTTTAAGTGTATGTACATGTGCTCATCCACATCTGTTTTTTAGGGACAGAGTGTGTTGCTCTGTCACCCAGGCTGGAATATAATGGTGCAATTGGCTCATTGCAGCCTCAAACTCTGGGCTCAAGTGATCCCACTTCAGCCTCCTGAGTAGCTGGGAGTACAAGTGTGTAGCATCATGCCTGGCTAACTGAATTTTTTTGTAGAGATGGAGTCTTGCTATGTTGCCCAGGGAGGTCTCAAAACTCTTTAGGCTCAAGTGATCCTCCTGCCTTGGCCTCCTAAAGTGCTGAGATTACAGGTATGAGGCACTGGTTCCAGCCACATGTTTATTTTGAAAGATACTGGGAGCCCTTTTATATATTATGTAGCCCTTTCACCATACAACATGATCATTTGAGTGTTTCACCACTTTAATGATCTTGGAAAACACAATTTTTTAAATTTATGAGGATTCACTAAGTTTAGCTGGGTTCTTGTTGGATATTTACCTGGCAGTTACTTATGTTTTATATGGAGTCTTGCTCTGTTGCCAGGCTGGAGTGCAATGGTGCCATCTTGGCTCATTACAACCTCTGCCTCCCGGGTTCAATTCCACTGTCTCAGCCTCCCGAATAACTGGGACTACAAGTGTGCACCACCACCTCCAGCTAATTTTAGTAGAGATGGGGTTTCCTCATCTTGGCCAGGCTGGTCTCGAACTTCTGACCTTGTGATCCGGTTGCCTCGGCCTCCCAAAGTGCTGGGATTACAGGTTTGAGCCACTGCACCCGGCCCTGGTTATTTATAAACAACCCATGAACATATCTATTTTCTGTTTGTATTCTTAGGATTATTTTTGACATACTTGATTATTGCTTTCTGGAGAGGTTCCAGAGGATACTAGTAGCAGTTTGAAGTTTTCCATTTCATTTTCACCTCATGTTTTACTAATTTAAACAAATTAAGGTAGTTCATTTTGTGTTTGACAGTTAACCTGACATTAGTATTAACTATTTGCATTTAAGTCTTTATATTCTTGGCCTACAGAGATAAGGCCAAGAATATAGCCATATTTCTTGGTCCATTACACATTTGATTATGAGGCATAATGCTTGTCGTTAAATTGCTTGTTATAATGAAGACTTACTCCATTTCTTTCTTGTGGTGTCTTCTTTCAGGAGGTTGTACATGGGGTAGGTGTGGGACACACTTTGTTCTGTTGCTTTTATGCCCTTAAACTTGAAATTGTCCTATTGAATCATGGGCCAGTTTGGTGTGTTACTTATTGGGGAACAGTTTTTCCTTTGACTGTAATTTTTATTGTAATATGTATGTTTTTTTTCAAGACCCACATTTTTGCAGACTTCAAACTTCCATAAGTGGTTCACCAAAATAATAGTGTGCTGCCTCCAACCCCCAAAAGTTCTTCATATTCAGGAACATCTGCAGTGATTCTACTAATGTTGGAATTCTGTTTCATTCACACTCCTGAATGAAGAATTTGTAAGTAATCCAAATTAAGAAAACAGTAGATCAAATTCAACATACCTGGGGGGTCAGTCTGACTGCTGCATTAGAGTGGACATAAAAGTAACGTTGGAGCTCGACAGGGCGAATAGTGTGTGTGAATACCATGCAGGGCCGTGGTCATTTGTGTAGATTAAACGTGAAAGGTATGGATAGAGTGTTACAACAGAGTCCTGGAGTTTGAAGCTTTGTCATTCCCCTCCCCACTCATCCAGTGTGCATGTTCAAAACACAGAGGATTATATGGTATTTTACTGCTTACAATCCTAAACTGGATTTACCAAAAGAAATTTACATTTATCTAAAAATGGCACCATCCAAACACAATTCCTTATCAAGCATCTACTGAGATTTAGTGGCCAACCGTGGGCTGTGGATTCTAACTGCCTGTGTTGACTTCAGACCCTGTATCTACCAGTTTTTATTTAAATATGGTCTCTGCCTGGTCCCTCTGTAAAAGGGTATGGTGTCCACTGCGTGAGGGAAAGGGGAAGGCTAGATTAAAGTGCTTATTACACCTGGCATATCCCAGTGTCTTGCTGAAACAAACATTTTCCCTATCCTTATATAGCTCTAAGAAATTTCTTTGACAAATACATTTTATTATCATAGATGTAATTTTTTTAGGCCTTTCTCAATTCTGAAAAGCATAACAGGTTTGCAGATACAAATAATGGAATGAAAGGACACCTGGTTTTGGGGTCACATTTTGACACTGTCATTTCATTTGGCACTGTCACGTCAGGATGAGGATTTAGCTTAAAGGGTTTGTATTTCCTAGAAATGTGCTGACAATATTAGTTGAACTTATTATTTAATACAAAAGATTTTATTAGGTCCAAAAAATGTTAAACACATTGAATATTCTTTAGGTCATTAAGTACAAACTATAATATGTTCCAAAGAAGTGAATTTTTATGGCACATAAAGCTTTTCCTAGAATTGTTTTAGAAGTCCTTTAGTTACAACTTTTAAAACATCATCTCAATGACCACTTGCCAGATCAGACCCTTTTGATATTTCCTTCCTCTTACAGCGTTTTTTTTAGTGCAGTTTTCATTGTGGGATCCACCAAATGTTAGTAAAACAAATGAGCATTAGTGTTGGACCATAAATCATCAAATTGGATAATGACTAACTGTAGTCTTTTTTTTGCTGCTGGATACAATTTTCATGGGGATAGGGGCTGAAGTACTTCTCATTTTGGCCAAAATAATGTGAGTTTAAACGTGTACTTCATTAAAACAACGAAAACTATTTGATGTTTACATCTAATAATCCTGGTTAAAATAAATTTTAGATTTGGAAAGGGAATTGGCAAAACTAACATTCTTTGTAGCAAAATGTCCCTTATAATAGTCAAGTTGATTTCACTTCAGTAGTTCATAAAGGAAAATGCAAAGCCCTCAGCAGTGAATTACCTGACCACATTGTTTATTTTGGTCACTGTAAATGTGGACCAGTTGCCTAGAACTGGAAGCTCACGGTGGTAGGCATCACTACCACCACGGCCACGGATAACTACGGCCATGGATTTCTCAACTGATGTGAACTATTTTAGGAACAATCACATAGATGACATTCTTCACTGTATTTGCATTTGTAGCCACCAAGCAAGTAAGGATCTCTGCCCCTGATGTATGGTTCGAGGCAAGATTCAGAAGGACCACTAAAGGGACAAAGCCAAGTAAAAACATGGATGCCTCCAGCGGACAGTGTAGAATTTCTTGATTAGCAAAGCACCTAAAGCTTTAGTTTTAATGCTTGAAAAGTTTTAAGATCCCATGCATAAAATGTGGAATACTGGTAAAATACACAGATCCCTAGGTCTAGTGAACTAAAATTTGTAGAGTTAATTTTTTTTCCACATTAAATGGAAAGTGAGTTAATTTTCAATAATAAAAAAAAATCCAGCTGATTGTGATCCAAGTGGTCTTTGGGTATCATCTTAGAAATCCATGCTAGAAAAAGATGCTCAACACCATTAGGGACGTAGAATCAAAATGCGTCACACCCATTTGAGGGCTGTTATCAAAACCCAGAAAACGAGTGTTGGCAAGGATGTGGAGAAACTGGAACATGTGCGCATCGCTGGCGGGAATGCCCAGTGCTGCAGCTGCAGTGGGAAAGTTTGGCAGGTATCAAAAAAACAGAATTACACTGTTGTCTTAGTCATTTGTGTTACTATAACAAAATACCTGAGACTGGATACTTTAGAAAGAACAGAAATTTATTTCTCATAGTTCTGAAGGCTGAGAAGTCCAAGGTCAGGGTGCTGGCAGACTGGTGTCTATTGAGGGCCCAGTCAGCTTCCAGGATGGGACCTGTTGCTGTGTCCGCATATGGGGGAAGGGATGGAAGGGCAAAAAGGAGGTAATTAGTTCCCTTGAGCCCCTTTATAAAGGCACTAAATCCATTAATGAGAGTGGGGCTCTCATGACATAATCACCCCCTAAAGCTCTAGCACACTGGTGATTGCTTTCAACACACAAATTTAGTAGCAGGACATTCAGACCCTAGCATATTGATTTAGCAGTTCTGCTCCTGGGTATGCATCCCTAAAGGACCTAAGAAAGGACTTCAAGAGAGATGTGTACACACATGTCCACATGATTATTCATAATAGCTAAGAGGAGGAAACAATCAGCAGATGAGTGGATAAACCAAATGCAGTCTATGCATATAATGATGTACATGCTACCACATGGATAAACATGGCTTGGTAAGTAAGAATGCCAGACACAAAAGGGCAACTCTTGTTTGATCCCACTCATGAGGGCAAATTCAGAGAGAGAAAGTGAAACAGTGGTTACCAAAGTCTGGGGTGAGGGTGGAATTTGGAGCTCTTTTTCAGTGGGTACAGAGTTTCAGTTTGTGGTGATAAAAAGTGCATGTAGACAGTGGCCACACCAAATGTAACTGATACCCCTGAATTATATGCTTAAAAAGTTAAAATTATAAATTTTATATTTTGGCTCCCCCTCCCCCTCCCCTCCAAAAAAAAAAAAAATAGGTGAAAAAGGAAGAGCTTAGACTTCAACCAACCAACCTCGAAACCCTGAAAACCCAAAAAACTCAAAGCTAGTGCAATAGTCATACTGTTATTCCATGCTATACAAAGCAAAGGGAGAATGCATCATTCTCTCAATGGGCACCTTTCGAAAGCCATGTGAAAGCAAGTGCCCTCTTGTTGCTACAAACAAGTTCAAGGCTGCCTGTGTCAGGTTAAAGGAAGACGACCGAGAGCCCAACTTGTATTTAAAATGTCCTTTGTTGCCCCCGCTGGGTGGAACAGGGCAGAGCGATGTGGGTGTGGATGAGCTCCCTCTGGTTGCTGAAAGTGAATTCAGTTTGTTCTAGTCCCGTTAGATGACAATGGAAATGATAAAATTATAGTAGTTGATACGAGTCAATGGCATATTTTCAAATGTCCTTATGTTCTTTCTCTCCAACTGCCATTAACTAGTGCTAGGTCTGGACTTCTCCTCTCAGAATGTATTCAGATAAATTTTATCAGCAGGTCTGCTATTTTATCACAGTATTTTGGCTTTTTTAAAATTTTTTTTATTTTTGAGACAGGTTCTCACCGTCACCCTGGCTGGAGTGCAGTGGCATGATCTTGGCTCACTGCAGCCCCAACTTCCCTGATCCTCCCACCTCAGCCTCAAGTAGCTGAACTACAGGAGGGTGCCACCTTACCCCTCCTGTATTTTTGTTTTTTTGGTAGAAATGGGATTTTGCCATGTTGCCCAGGCTGGTCTTGAGCGCCTGAGCTCAAGCGATCCACTCGCCTTGATCTCCCAAAGGGCTGGGGTTATAGGCATGAACTACCATGCCAGGCCTAGACCTCCTTTTTATCCAGGAAATTCCAAAATGTGTTTACATACATATTCTTATATTGTGTAATATAAGATTCTAAAGTTCATTACTGGCTAGAATAATAACTAGAAATTGCTATTATTTCACATTGCATTTGAACTTAATCTTCATAGTGACAATTAGTAATGGTAACCCACTATTACTTGGATTTCATGGATGAGGAAAACTAAGATACAAAAAGTTCCCACAGCCAGTAGGCAGAAGAGCCTGACTTCATAGTCATACACAGTCTGGACTGAGTCCCAGTAGGAGCACATGGGCATGGAAGTCTACCAGGTTCGGGAACTGGTATAGGCAAGCAAGAAATAGAAGAGACAGGTTCTCACTCTATCGCCCTGGCTGCTGGAGTGCACAGGTGCGATCTTGGTTCACTGCAGCCCCGACTTCCCTGATCCTCCCACCTCAGCCTCAAATAGCTGGACTACAGGAGGGTGCCACCACACCCAGCTAATTTTTGTATTTTTTGTAGAAATGGGGTTTTGCCATGTTTCCCAGGCTAGTCTTGAATTCCTGAGCTCAAGTGATCCACTCCCTCGATCTCCCAAAGTGACAGAATCAGAAGTCAGGATTCCAGGTTTAGGACCATCCCACAATGGATGGCTGCCTCCCTCTGGGAGCTGCACACTTCTGAGGTTGCAGGTAACCAGGGCCAGGGAACTTCTGTGCGGTGTGCCAGCACGTGCCACTCTACTGGATACAAATTCTCATGTTCTGAGGGCTGCCTCCCTCAGCATAAGAAGGGGGCCTCTATTAGGATGTGTAGGCTTCATTGTAGGGTTCACTGGAGTATTTTCTTTTCTTTTTTTTTTTAGAGACACAGCTAGACTGAAGTGCAATGGCACAATCCTGGCTCACTGCAACCTCCACCTCCTGGGTTTAGGGGATTCTTGTGCCTCAGCTTCCCTGGTAGCTGGAATTACAGGCATATGCTACCATGCCTGGATAATTTTTAATTTTTTGTAGAGATGGAGTTTCACCATTGGCCAGGATGGTCTTGAACTCTTGGGCTCAAGTGATCCACCTGCCTTGGCCTCCCAAAGTGCTGAAATTACAGGTCTGAGCCATCACACCTGGCCCACTTGAAAAAAAAAAAAAAATATATATATATATATATATGTTCCTGAACTTGACTATGCAGCAGAATCACCTGGAAGCCTTCTTAAAACATGGATTTCTGTCCCCACCTCCCAGGATTTGATTCCGGCAGCCTGCTGTGGGGCCTGAGAATGTACATTTCTAACAAGTTCTCAGGTACTGCAGATGCTTCTGTTCTGGAGACTGCTGAGAACCACTATACTGTACCTTTCCAGGGATAGTAATGATCCCACTAAAAACAAGACAAGAATTTGATTTTTATCAGTTTACTAAATCATTTTTTTTTTGAGACAGGGTTTCACCATGTTGGTCAGGATGGTCTTGATCTCCTGACCTCGTGATCCACCTGCCTTGGCCTCCCAAAGTGCTGGGATTACAGGCATGAGCCACCAGGCCCGGCAATCATGTTTCTATACTAAACACTAGCCACTACTTGTAGTTCATTACTGTTGTGATTACGTCCCTGTTACAAAACAGGGACATCTTGCATACCCCTAATGGTGTGAATAAAATCAACTGTGTCAGTACCTCTGAGCACTGCATAACTTAAAATTCTAAAACGTTGAGATACGGGCCTACAGTTTGCTATTTAAGAGACCCGGTCTGGTCTTGACAGTAAAACCACCATCAAAAGCTGCATTAAGAACCTCATCCAGGCAGCTTGCTGTGACAAAACTTAAATCCTGTCGTACGTTGCCCGGGATTCCCTCAAGGTCTTTTTCGTTTCTCCGAGGAATAATGACTTGCTTCAGTCCCGCTCTGTGTGCTGCCAGCACTTTGTCTTTAATTCCACCCACCTGTAAGGAGAGAAAAAAGTTTTTAGGGTTAATGATCACCCTCAAGCTGAAAGAAACTCGGATCTACCTTTCTTTCACTGAATTTAACCACTACTATTTTAAAACATCCAAATCATCTTCCGTTTTGTTACAGTATGAGCTAGGAAAGCCAGGAAAAAGGTTGATAAGTAGTAAACTCTTGTAATGTTTCAATTGGTGTTATGTTAAAGACTCTGATGGGGAGGATTCTAAATTGTTGATAGGTATGAGTACCTCTTCTGTCAATGATTCTTTTTATAAATACTGTCAAAGTAGACATTGGCATTCCATGTGTCATCACAACCGTCTTAAGGTTGACCTCAAGCAGCGGCACATGATTCTGACCATGAGCACTGCTCCTGCAGAGCTTAGCTGTATGCTGGGGCTACTTCCCTCTCTACAGATTTAAAGCCAGAATCTCTGTGCTCGTTAATGAAGAAAACATATCCCCAAAATAGGCTCCTATGGTGGCTTTAAAACATGTCTATAATGGTCCCTCACTTGAATGTGGGCCAGGCTTTGTGACTCGGTAAGAAACAGTGTGGTGGGAGTGATGCTATATGATCTCCACAGCTGAGTCACACAAAATGAGAGGTGCTGTCTGGAGCTCTCTTGATCACCTGCCCTGGAGGTGGTGAGTCATCATGTCTGAGGTCACTCAAGCAGCCTTTGGGCAGGCCCATCAGGTAAGGAACTAGGGCCTCCTGCCACCAATCAGGACCAATTTGCCAGCCAGTTACAGGAGTCAACCATCATGGAAGCAGCTCCTTCAGCCTGTCAGCCTTCAGGTGACTGCAGCCTGGCTGAACGTAGACTGTAAGCCGAGAGACCCTGTGTCAGAGGAACCCAGCTCGGCCTCTCCTGAATTCCTGGCCCAAAGGAACTTGGAGGGTATGAAGTATTCTTGCTTTGGGGTAATGTGTTACGCAGCAATCGCGCACAAATACTGCCCTCAGTCACAGCACCCAGCATAGGCAAGCCCCTTCGGGAGCCCTCTAAGCATCTGCTCCCATCAAGAATGGCTGCTCCAGGCCTTCCTGCCTCCTGGCATCCTCTCAAGGTTTTCTTGTTCATGCTGCTGAAGTACACCTACAAAGAACCTTCTTTAAAAGAGTGTAAGATGAACTGATTGCTTGCATGTTTGAAAATATTTTACTTTCACACTTGATTAACGCTAAGGCTACGTATACAAGACTAGATTTCAAATCATTTCCTCTCAACAGTTTTTGTTAACTTTTTTCTTTTGAGATAATCTCGCTCTGTTGCCCAGGCTGGCACGATCTTGGCTCACTGCAACTTCCGCCTCCCAGATTCAAGTGATTCTCCTGCCTCAGCGTCCCGAGTAGCCGGGATTACAGGGATGTGGCAGCACACCTGGCTAATTTTTTGTATTTTTAGTAGAGACAGGGTTTCATCATGTTGGTCAAGCTGGTCTCAAACTCCTGACCTCAAGTGATCTGCCCACCTCAGCCTCCCAAAGTGCTGGGATTACAGGCATGAGCCACCACATCCAGCCTCATTACTATTTTTAAAACAGTTTTTGTAGCGATGAAGTCTTACTGTATTTCCCAGGCTGGTCTTAACTCCTGGACTCAGGCTATCCTCCTGTTTAGCTTTTTAAAATTCTGGGATTACAGATGTAAGCCACCAAACTTGGCCCATTTTCCCTTACAGTTTTGAAGGTATTGTACATACAGTGTCAGTGATAAGGCTGCTCTACCTTCAGTGATAAGTCAAGAAGATGAAATGTTTTTCCTGGTTAGTAATGGTCCTTTCAATCTGAAGATACCTTAACTTCTAGGAAATGTTCAATTATTTCTTGAATAATTTGTTCCATTCCATTTTCCTGTTTGTTAGAACTCCTTAGTTCTAACAATTGTTAGAACAAATTGTTTTTCACTGCAGTTTTTTCCTGAATAATTCTTGACCACTTTCAAATCTCAAAGCTCTGTCTTGTCCTCTGTTCTCGAAGGAGCTTTTTTTCCTTTTTTACCCGTACATGTCAAGGAATCGAAGGAGGTTTGTCCAGCCTTCGCAGGCCTTTCTTTCAAGTGCTGCTGCTTTCTGTCCTGCCTCTTTTAATAGTCTAGAGCTGAGACATACCCCTGGCCACTGTGGCTTTCCTCTGCTGAGGCTGTGGAAACCTTTACTCGGGCTGTGATTTGCTCTGAGAGGACCAAGTAGAAAAACCATTTGTTTTATGGAGATTTTCAATAAATTCCCAGATGTTTCCATTTCACATCCCACTCCTGCTCTCTTGGTATGCACCTTCTGGCTCTGACCCACCAGCACTTATCTCAGATTTCTTTGGCTGGGAAGACTGTCTCTACTTCCAATTCTGTTTCATCAGCCAGGACACTTTCATCTTCCCAGAAACTGTTTGAACTGTCAGCTGATGACCCCACTCCTTTTGGGGTGTTACAAAGTATTCCCTTTTATTCCTTGCTTAGGCTACCATCTTGAATCAGGACACTGAAGGAAAGTTTATGGTCAATAAGCACCTGCCCATTTCCTTTTAGTAGCACAGCTAGTGTAAACCCTTATGCCACCTGAAATGCAAAAGTTCCTGGGAAAAGTGAAGAAAAGAGGTCACCTATTCCTTTCGAGTACAGATCTACAAATATGGAATAGAGTTCAGAATGTGACTTTCTGACTTTATGGTTGAACTACATTTTAATAGGAAACTGAGAGCATTTGTAGTGATCTTAATTGACTGTCGATCTACTTTCATCATGACTTCATAAAATAAGGACTTTCTCAGAAAAAAAAAAAAAGACTATTTTTCAGCTGGGTGCGGTGGCTCACACATGTAATTCCAGCACTTTGGGAGGCTGAGGCAGGCGGATCACCTGAGGTCAGGAGTTTGAGACTAGCCTGGCCAACATGGTGAAACCCCGTCTCTACTAAAAATACAAAAAATTATCCGTGCGTGGTGGTGGGTGCACGCTTGTAATCCCAGCTACTTCAGATACTGAGGCAGGAGAATAATTTCAACTTGGGAGACAGAGGTTGCAGTGGGCTGAGATCATGCCACTGCACTCCAGCCTGGGCAAGAGCGAGACTCCGTCTAATAAAAAAATAAAAGACTATTTCTTTTTTTTGCCTAACCTTGCTATGAAACTGCCAAAATTTTGTTGTGGACTAAAATGTAGTCTAATTAGTCTGTTATAGACTAATACTGGCAACTAATAACTTTAAATAATCTCTCAAGTTCTGTGCATTTTAAAACTATTTTTATAAGCAGTTTAGAATATGTTCTGGAGCCTCAAGACCCCACATGTCTAGAATCTTTTCAAAACATAGCCATTAGATATGGTTAATCTTTATTAGAGTTTCCATTCTATAGTAGCAAAGGTTTCCACAGGGGGACAGGAGGTCTCAAAGAAACTTCAAATTTAAGAATTGAACTTAAAGCTTAAAAACAGCTACTATCCTATTTTGCACATGTGCTATATCTTTAACAATCTGTCAAGTTGAACAAGGCCTCAAATCTTCATATGAACTACTGTTATTTCTGATGACCACACTAATATTTTTTTCCCTTAGCAAGTCTTCTTAGAAGGGAAAATGTGGGCCGAGTGTGGTGGTTCACGCCTATAATCCCAGCACTTTGGGAGGTGGAGGCAAGAGGACTGCATGAAGCCTGGAGTTTGAGACAAGCCTGGGCAGCACAGAGAGACCCTGTATCTACACAAAATAAAAAAATAATTAGCTGAGCATGGTGGCATGCTCCTATAGCCCCAGCTATCTGGGAGACAGACAGGAGGATCGCTTGAGACTATAGTGAGCTATGATCACACCACTGCACTCCAGCCTGGAAAACACAGTGAGACCTATTTAAAAAAAAAAAAGAAAGAAAGAAAAGGGAAAATGAAAAATTGTCAGTCTTTTATTTGATCAAAATTTTAAAATATGAATTAGTTACAGGTACAAAAATTTAACATATACTTAAAACCAAGGTTTTGATAGAAGGCAAACCCCTATTTAAGTTTAAAAATACTATTAATTTAAAAAACTTAAATAAAAAAAAACATATAAACTGTTTTTTTTTTTCATACTTACTGGAAGAACAAGACCTCTCAGTGTAATTTCTCCAGTCATGGCCACATCTGAACGCACCAGCCGCCCACTAAAAAGTGAGGCGAGACAGGTTACTATGGTAACTCCAGCAGATGGTCCATCTTTTGTGACAGCTCCAGCTGGGAAGTGCAGATGGATGTCTGTGTTGTCAAGAAGATCAAAACTTCCAAAAGCTTTAAAAAGGAAAAAAGGACTTTAATGTAGGAAAACTAAACCTGTTTTCTTTTTATCCTAAAAAAGAAAAAAAATCACAAAAATGCATGTTTTGGGTAAATAAATCCTTCAAAATATTAGTGGACAGTACAATTTGAGTGCGGGTCTGGAAGAATAGTTCCATTCTACTCTGAGTCAGATTAAAACAAAATAAAACTTTTGAATTAGTTTCGAGTTCCGGCACTAGCCAGATAGTCCTGAAATGGGAACTACAATTTCCACAGGGGTTCAAAAGCAAAGGTGTGTACTTCGCTAGATGTGTAACTGACAGTCTCGAGCTCATGCCAGTCTCCACCATGGAATGGAGCTGCCTCCTGGGTCAGCCTGCCTGGCTGGGTGCCGGCCCCTACCATTGGTCAGCTGGTACTTCTTTGCATTGCTGCGGAGCCAGCTGATAGCGAGGTGAGCAGACTCCTTCATCACGTCCCCAAGCTGGCCGGTCAGAGTTAACTGGCCCTCGCCATCCATTCGACTCGCCTCCACAAACATGATTTCTCCACCTAAAGGAGTCCAAGCCAAACCTATTGCCACTCCTGGCTGACTCAAACGTTGAGATACCTTGAAAGAAAGAGGAAAAATGATCAGAGTCGGGCTGGCAAATGTCAAAATATTTTCAGGTGACTGCAAGAGTCCGCTTATTCCATAGAGGACTTAAGCCATTTACCTCAAAGTTCTTGTTACCTAACATAATTCTGAGTCATAGTCAGTACTTACTCTCTGGCTTTCTGCCAGAAGACAGACCTAAACTTCCTCTTTGACATTTATCAGAAGCAATTTTACCTTAAAATATATGTAAATAACTTTGCTTTTTATGAACCAGATCTAGTTACACATGCCCTAGTTTTC
Organism: Cheracebus regulus; assembly: GCA_963574635.1. Lineage (NCBI taxonomy): Eukaryota > Metazoa > Chordata > Mammalia > Primates > Pitheciidae > Cheracebus > Cheracebus regulus. The sequence goes on along the minus strand of CAUYQU010018578.1, from coordinate 43,946 downwards.
AAGGAATATACCTAATAGTTTTATCTAAGTATCTTTATTGGGCTGATATATATATATATATATATATATATGTATCAGAGTCTCACACCATTGCCCAGGCTGGAGTGCACTGACACGACTTCAGGTCACTGCAACCTCTGCCTCCCGGCTTCAAGTGATTCTCCTGCCTCTGCCCCCAAGTAGCTGGTACTACAGGTGTGTACAGGCCACCACGTCCAGCTAATTTTTGTATTTTTTTGTAGAGATGTGGTCTTGCCATGTTGGCCAAGCTGGTCTCAAACTCCTGACCTCAAGTGATCTGCCTGCCACAGCCTCCCAAAGTGCTAGGATTACAGGCATGAGCCACTGCACTCAGTCTACTGGGCTGCATATTTATATATACTTCAGAACCTAGCTTCATTTTAGGTAATCATGAGTTTGTTTCAAATAGTAGAAACCCTCTTATTAGCAGACCTTTAAGAAGAGTGAGCCTGGCCAAGCACGATGGCTCATGCCTGTAATCCCAGCACTTTGGGAGGCTGAGGCGGGAGGATTGCTTGAGCCCAGGAGTTCGAGACCATCCTGGGCAACATGGTGAGACCCTGTGTCTTATTTATTTATTTGAAAAGAAGAGTTATATTAGAAACTCTAGATTTTGCTTCTCCACAGCTTACCTTTAATTTTCTCTGTTATTGCTGCAGAGACTATACAATACTACATAATAAACATCCTAGGTTCTTTCCCATAGGATGAGAGGTTCACTGTACTGCCTGCCATCTTAAATTGGACATGTTGTCATCTGAGATTAGGAGCATAGGTGATGGGCCATAGGCTAACACATCCAAATTATGAAAACATATAAAAACTAACAGTGGAAAATCAGCAATGTTAACTCTCATGGTACCCTTTGAGCTTCAAAATTTCCTATCCATCAGAAGTTACTCATGTTAGAGGAACTGAACACAACAGGCCAACTAAGCACTAATCCAAACATTTTTCTACTGAGAGTTGACCTTCTCACTAAGGAAGAGCAGTCTACAGCCTGATTTTCTGGGTACAGGGCTGGGTTGCTTCTTTTTCTAAGGGTGCTGGACAGTGAAAATCCCGACTGTAAAATTTACTCCAAAATTGTGTGGCATTCATTGAAGCTATTGGGTACTCCTTTCCTTTTTTTTTTTTTTTTTGAGAGTCTCGCCCTGTCGCCCAGGCTAGAGTGCAATGGCACAGTCACAGCTCACTGCAACCTCCGCCTCCCAGGTTCAAGCGATTCTCCTGTCTCAGCCTCCAAGTAGCTGGGATTACAGGCATGCGGCCTCCCAAAGCGCTGGGATTACAGGCGTGGGCCACTGTGCCTGGCCAAGCACTTATTTTCAGTATTAAATATACATTTAAAAAAAGTAATCCTAATTCACTACATTTGACAGTTAAAGATCTGAGAGGCCAAACTCCAGCATCACTGAACTGACAGCATGCACCTCAGGTCACACTTCTCTCCAGCTCTGCCACTTGCCCTGCTCTGTACTAACTTGAGGAGAAAGATACAAAAGATCTATATGCAAGAGATGAGTAGTACTTAAGGAAAATAGTTAAATTGTTATTTATAAAACTGTTGACGAGTTTTGTTTTTTCTAATATAAAATCAATTCTCTATACCTGAATGACATACATCTAATTTGGATGGGAATTTGCCACCCAAATTAGACATCATTCAGGCTCCTTTCTAGGGCTGGATGACTGAATTATGTTTAATTTAACCACAAAAAGTCATTTGGTACAATTTTGTTAGCTCTACCAAGAATAACCCCTTTCTTATAATATTTGAATCTTCAAAATTCATTTGTCAAAACAGTACCAAAAGTATCTCTGAAGAAGCAGTAGTAAGATTCTTGCTGTTGATTTTTTTTTTTTTTTTTTTTTTTTGAGACGGAGTCTTGCTCTGTGGCCCAGGCTGGAGTGCAGAGGCATGATTTCGGCTCACTGTAATGTCTGCTTCCTGATTCAAGCGATTCTCTTGCTTCAGCCTCCCAAATAGCTGGGATTACAGGCACGCACCACCATGCCCAGCTAATTTTTATATTTGTAGTAGAGATGGGTTTCACCACGTTGGCCAGGCTGGTCTCGAATTCCTGACCTCAAGTGATCTACCTGCCTTACCCTCCCATATTGTTGGGATTACAGGCGTGAGTGACCGCACCCAGCCAGATTGTTGTTTTGTTTTGAGACAGTCTCACTCTGTCACCCAGGCTGGAGTGCAGTGGCGCAATCTTGGCTCAATGCAGCTGCTTCCCTCATACCTCAGCTCCCAAGTAGCTGGGACTACAGGCACCCATGACCATGTCCAGCTCATTTTAAAATTTTTTTGTAGAGATGGGGTTTCACAATGTTGCCCAGGCTGGTCTTGAACTCCTGGCCTCAAGCGATCTTCCCACCTTGGCCTCCCAAAGTTCTGGGATTGCAGGCATGAGTTGCCATGCCTGGCCAAGATTCTTATTGATTACCATGTTGCTCCAAGAAGCCAAGCCAGTTTCCAACATTCCCCATTTGCTGGAGAGTCTTGGTACTTTGGGTGGAAGCAACTGGTAGATTGTTAATTGGAAGGGTGGGTGGTGTAGATAACTACATTTGGCCAATCCTAGAGCATCTAGGCTCACAATTACTATCCTGACTTGATAAATGTTCTAATACTAACCTGAAAATGGGAGTAATGCCAAGTCTGCGTAACTTAACATCACCATACATGGGGGTGGCGGCGGGGACTAAAGTTACTATCAAACCTGGAATCTCTGATCAAGGCTAACAGTAGTTATCTAAGAAGCAAAGGACCTTTAATTCTTGGACTTGGAGCCATATTCTTTAAGGACATGTGTTTTGAAACTAACTGACTTAACTGATTGTTAAATCAAGCATTGGCTTTCATGTATTTCTCCTTCAGAAATGATGAAGTGCAAGTAAACAGGAATATATAGAATAAGATACATGCTGCTTTTTTGCCCTTGAATGCAGACAGTTTTCTAGCATCTTAACCCCTTTACACAAAACAATTTATGTTTTATAGCAAATAAGTGACTCAACATAATTTTAATATGATGTTCATCCACCAGTACTTTCCTATCAGCTTCTATTCCCATGACTGGTTTGTGGAGTCATCAGTTACATGAGCCAAGACAAGCCTAGGCTTGAAATCTAGAATGTTTTTCCCACTAGATGCCAAAGTGGATTGTGGGTATCTCAAGGTCATTTTTGTTGTTCACTTTCTCACCTGTACAATTGTTACGATTCAGTTTCCTTCTATGTCTAATAAATCTTGTTCCATGAAATGATCAATTTCTTCTAAAATAATTCGATCAATAAGGTAAATATACAGATTAAGGAATTATTTAAAATATTTAAGTAAAAACCTAATAATAGAATGTGTCTTCTAATGTATGACTGCATTCTTAATACGTCAATGCTATTAGTTTTTAAAGAGCATTTGGAGTAGCCAATCATTGCCAATTTCACACTACTATTCCTTCTTGATTAACTAAAAATAGTGATATTTGATTGAAATCTTTATGCACAACTCTTTGTGACCCTTCCAAGCCTAGACCAATGCATATAGACCCATCGGAGGGACCCAGATTTTAGATTCATTCAACAATCCTTTACCAAGCATCTTGATGCAGACTCTGTTACAGGCCACAGGGACATAAGCATGAATACCTCCCAGCACTGAGAAGCTACGTAAGGGCATCAGACACAGGAGCAATTACACTCCAGTCTGGGGAGCAACAAGCTATCTATGAAATGCTTTTATCCACGGGAGACCTGAAGAGGCAAGGGTCCCTCCCTGTCTGAAGAGAAGGCACAGGTGTCACAGGAGAGGCTGAGTCTTAAAATACGAGGAGTATGCTGGGCAGAGAAGGGCCAGCAGATGCCGAGGAATGGAGATATGAAGAATTTTGTAAGCACGGTGCCACGTGAGACACAGAACCTGAGCTGTCAAATTGCTGTGGTGTGCAGGTTGCTCTGTAGTGGTGTTCCCACCATCAACTGGCTTTTTTTATAGCTCATAGAGCACTCTGAATGCTCCTGCCTTGGCTGTCACCACAGAAGCCATCCATCTGGCAACCTCTTTAAAGTCTTAGTACTGAGATCCCAAGCCTTGAATTCATGAATATTTTTCTAGTTGTAGATTTGTTTCAGTAGCACTCAAACAAGGAAAGAGAGGATTCTACATCCCTTGGAGAGGTGCTGGGGTCCACCACTGTCATCTCCTAAGCAGCATTAAGCAGCCCCAGCCTGGCCTGACACTTGCATTGCTGAGAACCAGCTGCTCTCTGATCCTTCTAGTAGGGCCTTTTCTTGGCAATGGATTCCTGCCAGGGCCTTGGACCAGACTGAATATGCAGCATCAGTACTGCCTTCAACGGGTGGCACAGCAGGTTTATATGGAGGGACAGAGAAGTAATTTACTACCATCATTGTTTGAGGCATTTAGTTGGTGTTTATACTCTTTCTCAGTTTTAGCAACTGATTTTGTTTGCTTGAAAGGCAAGTATGATGATAGAATCTCCTGGAATTTGCCTCTGGATGCATTCTATTCAGGAGGCTTTAAAATGTTTTCATGTCTATCCTCTTCTTCCTTTTATTATTTTCTAGGGCAGTAACCTTTAGACAAGGGGTTTTCACACACCACGGTCAGAAGTAACACTGAGGCTTTTCTAAGAGGTGGGGAAATACTTGAAAACATGAAAGAGTCAGGAGTAATCAAATGACAGAATCCTGGTCATCTGTCCCTTTGTGGGTGCCTAATGTTCATTCCTTTCCCTAAAAACAGCCTGATTTCCTGTAGTGACCTACTCTTTCCATTCAGGCTCCCTGAGGAAGAACACTCGGGATTCTGTCTCCCAGTGAAAAAGTAAAAGGGCACAGCCAGGGACTGAACAGGTGCTCAAGCCCACCTACTCGCATGGCCCCTCCTCAGATCTGGGGCAGTTCTGAGTCTCACTGTGATAGCACAAGCAGTGTGAGCCACACCTAGGCTTCCTGGGGACACCTGCACCCACTCCTGCTCCTCTCACCTTTTTTAATTGTAGTAATCTTTATTTTATTTATTTATTTATTTTTAAAAGACGGGTTTCACCATGTTGGTCAGGCTGGTCTTGAACTCCCGACCTCAGGTGATCCACCCACCTTGGCCTCCAAAGTGCCTGAATTACAGGTATGCGCCACCATGCCCGGCCTCTTTATTTTTAAAACATGCACATAATCTTGTTTCTGTAGGAAACTTTATGTGTTCTGAAACTTTGTATGTTTTGATACTCTCTCAGTATCTCTATGATACCATTCCTAAATTTGAAATCCAGACTAAGTTCCTGGAACCCATTTGATATGGTTTGGATCTGTGTCCCCGCCAAATTTTATGTTGAACTATAATCTCCAGTGTTGGAGATGGGGCCTGGTGGGGGGTGACTGGATGATGGGGGCAAATTTCTCACGAATGGTTTAGCACCATCCCCTTAGTACTGTCCTTGCAATAGTGAGTTCTAGTGGGAAGCAGTTGTTTAAAAGTGTGTGGCACCTCCCCTCCTGCATTCTTGCTCCTGCTCTGGCCACATGATATGCCTGCTCCCCCTTCACTTTCTGCCAAGACTGTAAGTTTCCTGAGGCATCCACAGAAGCTGATGCTGGAGCTATGCTTCCGGCAGAGCCTGCAGAACTGTGAGCTAATTAAACCTCTTTTCTTTATAAATTAGTCAGTCTCAGGGAGTTTTTTTTTTTTTGAGACAGAGTCTTCACTCTGTCACTCAGGCTGGACTGCAATGGTGTGATCATAGCTCACTGCAGCCTCAACCTTCTGGGCTCAGGTGATCCTCTCACCTCAGCCTCCCAGGTGATTTTTTGTAGAGACCAGGTCTCAGTTTGCTGCCCAGGCTGTTCTTGAACTCCTGGGTTCAAGCGATCCGTCCACCTTGGCCTCTCAAAATGCTGGGATTATAGGCATGAGCCACTGTGCTTGGTCTCAGGTATTCCTTATAGGAATGCGAGAATGAACCAATACACCATTTTTCAACCTGTTTGGAGAATTCTAAAGAGATCTTATTCATTAATAAAAGTGTGCCTTCTTGCCTTTCTTCCCAATTGCCAGTATGCTAGGTCAGTAACATTTTTTGACATTAATAATTTTTGTAGATTTGTCTTGGATGAAAGTAAAAATAAGCGGTGGTATAAGTTTATTAAATATGTACAAAATTTGGCTGGCTTTACCATCCTGACTCTGTCTTCACTGTCTCCAACATTCAGGAAGACTCTAGACTTTGCTCTTCCTCTCTGCCCCAGCCCCTGCTATCACCCTGGGTGTCCTCAGTGAAGACATGATGCTCATGTAGAATCTGGCTTCTCCGTTCTTTAAATGCCTCCTGAACTCAGCCACGCTCTTCCAGGTACTATCACCAACAGAAACCATACTACCTCTGAAACCCCTGACCACCATTTCTTATCCTTCTACTCGCCTGTACTCAAGCCATGAACTCCAGCACGTTCCTATCATATAGCAGCTCTGCCCTAGTTTCACGCCTCTCTTACGGAGTTCACATACCTTTGCTCCAGCATTATAATATTTTCCTTATAAATAACTCAATATTCTTGTCCCTTTCTTCATAATACCCTGAAAACAGTATCCCTTCTCTCATCACAAGGCATTTCCTCACTAGTGCTTTGGATCCCACCCACCTCACTTGCCTGGAGACTTTGTTTCTATTGCACCACTGCTCTGTCCTTCATCATCAGTCCTGTACTCTCTACTGGATTACTCTTAGCAGCAGCGACTACTTTGAAAACATTCTCCCTTTGACAGCCATATTCTCTTCCAGCTGCCTCCTTTCTCTGCATTTGTTCACAGACAAACTTGTAAAGAGCTGCCTACACACGAATTCTACTTCCTTGCCTCCCATTCTCTCTTCAGCATACTCCAATATCTACCATCCACTCCAACATACTCCAATATCGACCACTCCTTCCTTGTGAAATCTCTCTTTCAAAGTCACCAACAACCTTCATGCCATCAAATCCAATACACATTATTTCTGACCTTTATCTTCTTTGATCTCTCAAATAGTAAACATATTTTGACATCCCCTCTTTCTTGAAATATTCTCTTCTGTCTCTATGGCAGCACAGCATCCTTGTTTTCCTCTTCCCTGATGGCTTGTTCCTTCCTAGTCCCTTTTTGTTTTTCCTGACTTCTTTGTTGGCTCCTCTTCTCTTCATATGATCCCTAAATAATGTTGTTCTTCAGGGCTTGCTTCTAGACTACCTGCTCTTTATTATGTATCCTTTTTTCTTAGGTGATATCAAAGCCTCAATTTTGGGGGCTCTAAATATCCTCTATTTTCTGACAACTCTTATCATCCATGTTTCCATCTTGGGTCTCTCTTTGGGCAATAGATCTGAATGTCTAAATGTCTCTACTCCTATGCATCATAGATATTTCAAACTTTTTCTTTTTTTGAGACAGGGTCTTGTTCTGTCTCCCAGGCTGGAGTGCAGTGGTGTGATCTTGGCTGACTGCAGGCTGGAGTGCAGTGGTGTGATCTCAGGTCACTGCAACCTCCGTGTCATAGGCTCAAGTGATCCTCCCACCTCAGCCTTCCACATAGTTGTGATTACAGGCATGAGCCACCATGCCCATCTAATTTTTGTATTTTTTGTAGAGAAGGGATTTTGCTGTGTCACCCACGCTGGTCTTGAACTCCTGGACTCAAGCAATCCACCTGCCTTAGCCTCCCAAAGTGTTGGGATTACAGGCGTGAGCCACTGTGCCAAGCCTAGATATTTCAACCTTAACGTGTTCAAAAGAGCTCTCAGTTTTCTTTGCAACACTCTCTCCCCATCTCCCACCCCCAGTCTTCCCCATCTCAGTAAACGGCACTACTACATACATACCCTGTCACTCTGGCTAGAAACCTGTAAGTCCCTTTTGATAACTGTTTCCTTAATTCCCCAAATGTTACCCATCAGCATGTCTACTTCTACCTCTAAAGCAGACCTCAGATACAGCTAGAGTAGTTACTGTCTACCTCAGTACCACCCTGTTTGTTTTCTCTATAGCATTAACTTCGATTTGTGATTATTTGTTTACCTGTCTATTTTTTCCTGCATTAAAATGGGATCTATGAAGGCAGACGTCATACCTTGCCTGTTTATTACTATGTTGCTGGTAGCACATGTTAGGTCCTTAACAGGTATTTATAAAATACATGAAACTCTTTCTGGAAGAAGCCACAGACACTAGATTTTTACCTTAAGGGAGAATACACACATTTAGACAAAAAAAGGTATCGGCTGGGTGTGGTGGCTCACGCCTGTAATTCCAGCACTCTGGGAGGCTGAGGCAGGTGGATGGCTTGAGCTCAGGAGTTTGAGACCAGCCTGGGGCAACATGGTGAAACCCTATCGCTACAAAAAATACAGAAAAATTAGCTGGGTATGGTAGCATATGCCTGTGGTCTCAGCTACTTAGGAGGCTGAGGTGGGAGAATAGCTTGAGCCCAGGAGGTGGAGATTGCAGTAAGCTATGATCACGCCACTGCATTCCAACTTAGGTGACAGAGTGAGACCCCATCTCAAAAAATAAAAAGTAAAAAACAAACAAATGAAAGGTATCTTATAACATTTTGGGAACATCTTGACACGTATTCCAATATTCCCAGTTTAACCTCTCTCTTCAGATTCTTTGCCTAGGAAAGCACAAAGAAGTGAAGAAATACGACTGGCCACTTAGGAGCTTTCTGCAAAGAACAGAGGCCCTGCTCAGGTTGCCTGTGCTGTTTTTCTAGAGTAATAAGTGAAGCACTAGGTTTGGAGTCGGTCAGGTCTAGAACCAAATCTCATTTCTGGTATAAGTTGTGTCTTCTCTCTCAACTGTTATTGGAAAGACAACCATGAGTGAGGATTAAATGATCACTTGTGGAGGGCCTTGCACAGTGCTTGATACCTAACAGATAAAAAAATGGGAGTGGTTAGGAAACTGAGCCCAGCCTCTCCCATTCCAAAACAGAGCAAGAGAGTTGGTAAGAATATAAATGAGAATCTGATGTAGAGCAGATGCCTTTTTAAAAAAACTCCAATACATCAATAACTGCCATTCTCTTTTAGCAACCAAGGGCAGGGATTATCTTGGCCTGATAGGTTACTGTAGAAGAGTAGAAAGGGCTGGGCGCGGTAGCTCATGCCTGTAATCCCAGCACTTTGGGAAGCCTAGGCGGGCGGATCACGAGGTCAGGAGATCGAGACCATCCTGGCCAACATGGTAAAACCCCGTCTTTTTTTTTTTTTTTTTTTTAAAAAGAAGAGTAGAAAGGGTAATGGACTTAGAATAAGCTGATCTGAGTCTGAATCCCAACTCTACCAACTGCATCTTATGTGAATTTGTACTATTCATTTAATCTCTTAAAAATTTTCCCCTGTAAGTAAAATGGAAGACTCCTAACACAGTGATGACCCTCATGGACAAGAAAGAAATGTTGCATAAATCTTAATTTTATAGATGCAAAAGCAGAGGTAGGCTATGTAGTTAAGTAATTTGGGGCTGGTGGTCATCAGATCACTATAGGTAGAGACAAACTCCAGGCTACAGGGTAAGTTCTCACTTTCAAGTATTAAAAAAAAGAACAAAATGTTCCCAACACTCAGACACCACATCTTCCATTCAAAGATGCTATTTATAAAAGACAAAATGGCTACTGGAGTCTTTGTGCAGACTCATGTTGGTGAAAGTGTTCTTATATAAAGCTCACATGCTACAAGGAAAATAAGGCTCTCCTATACTAACAGAGAGCTGGTAAGCAGTGTTGACAAAATTTCTCATTTCTGTTCTCTTCGCTCTTTCTTTGCAAATGTTCCAGGAATGTCAGCGATGCTTCCAAACTTAACATCAGCAGAAATGGCTTGGAGAGAGGGGTATAGGCAACAAAGACATGCATTAATCTTTTGTCTTTATTTGTTGCTCTAGTTTAAATCCTCAAAGAACTGTTGGAATGTACGTTTCTGGAAAGTCTAAAGAAAAAAGCCATCGACCATGCAGGAGTCAAAACGTATTTGCGTCTTCACTCACAAAGTCACTGGATTCTCCCAGAAAAAGAAAGCAGGTTTTGTTCACTTTCTCAACCAACAATGTTTTGCTCAAGTTCTTTCAACAGTTCAAAATTCAAATCCATGATATCTTAAGAATTCAAATAATCAAAACAATGCTTCTGATTCTATTGTTCAAGTCCAGATTTACTGTTAAGAGTAAACAAGTTCTATTCTTGTAACTGAGAGCTCTGTAGAGAGGCTCATTAGCTTTAATGACCAGCTTAGAGTTTAAATGGATAAACAAGATGGGCTTGGTGGCTATTTCTTGTCTCCTGGGTTGTAAGAACTTGAGGAAAACTGTATCTACTGGTAATGATTTCAAATGTTAGACAGAGAGATTATCTTCTGCATAATTTATCAGATTTATTTTCTGAAAATATTCTTAAACTGATAAGGAGGTGATGATAAAGCTAAATTCAGTAGTATAATACAAACATTTTTATAGTAACCAACCTATGAAAGCTCATCTAAGTACCCTATAAATTATTTCATAATGCCACCTATTTCTATCAGCTGCCTCAACTCAGTCTTGGTGCTCAGGTCGTCTGCTATGAGGTACAGTTAAGAGAGAAAGATGAAAATAGGGCTAGACCTGCATGTGGGCTTAACTCTAAAGGAACTATTAACAATGGAACAACAGGTTCCTGAAAGATGTCATCTGGGTCTGCACCAACACAGTCTGAAGCTCAGCTATGCTCATGTTTTCAGACCTGTATCAGGTTGATTCCCCACCTCTTCCCCCAAGCCCTTGATAGCTCAAAGAAATTCTTCATTAAAGTCCACGTAGGAATATGGAATTTTTCTAAGGATTAGAGTCAGAGGCATTGTTCTTAAAATGGAACTGAATGGTGGAGAATAAAATGAGACTGGGGTTCTAAAAGAGGATATAGCTGGGATCTCTGGCTCCCAGCAACAGTCATATTATCACATTAAGCACTAAAACACAATACCATGCAGAAAAAAAATTTCCATCTTAAGGCAAAATTCAGCCTCTGGAAACACCCAATTCTATTTCTCTGTTAAGCAACCACCTGAGTAAACCAGTGAGTACCAACAAAAAAATGAGAATGCAGCAAGAATGGCCAAGCCGCAGATGCAGAGATGTGGATCTTTGTGAAGACCCTCACATGCAAGATCACTGCCCTTGAAGTCGAGCCCAGTGACGCCAGTGAAAATGTCAAAGCCAATGTCCGAGACAAGTAAGGCATCCTACCTGACCAACAGTGTCTGATATTTGAGAGCAAACAGCTGGAGGATGGCCACACTCTCTTAGACTGCAACATTCAGAAAGAGTCCACCCTGCACCTGATGCTACGCCTGCGAGGTGGCATCACGGAGCCCTCCCTCCGCCTGCTGGCCCAGAAATACAACTTCGACAAGATGATTGGCTGCAAGTGCTGTGCTCGCCTGTGCCCCCGTGCTGTCAACTGCCGCAAGTACAACCACACTAACAACCTGTACCCCAAAAAGGTCAAATAAGGCTTTTCCTTCCCAAAGGGCAGCCTCCTGCCCAGGCCCCATGGCACTGGGGCCTCAATTGAGTGTTCCTTTCATTTACTGGAGCAAAAATAAAAAAATTGATCACCTCCATTTCATACATCGGGGGTCCAAGGATGTCTTTCAGAGCATGGAAATCAATCAAAATCGGCATTTCAGGTGGTAGGGCCAAGTCAGCGGTGTCACTGATAGATTCAGGTTTTTCATCTTCTAAGATGTGTTCTCTGCCAACTAAAAGAAAAAAAAAACGTATTTAGAAGTTCTAAGAGATCTGGAGGTTTGAAAATTCACTAGCAGTAAATATCAAACAAAGGCCCAGTGGACCTCAAAAGTCAGTCACCTTTATGCATTTATCAAGGCACAAACATTCACCTATGTGTCTGTGGAATGTAGGTGAAAGAATCTGTCTTTCAAGAGCTCACTGAGGGTGGTATTTGCAATTGCCTTGTTCAGTTACTTTCACTTGCTTATTGTCTATCTCCTCCATTAAAGTGTAAGTTCAGAAGGGAAACAACTTGGCCTGTCCTTTTTGACCATTATATTCTTAAGTCAAGAAGAACAATTCCCAGCACTATTTGACTTAATGACTTAATGGCCTATAGCGGCCAAAGACTGAAGGGTTAAATGCAGTAGGTTACTTTGCATTCTCTGATCTAACAATTCCCTGTTAGATCTGCATAACTCAGGGCTTGTGACAAACTTTTCTTTCTTTTTATTTTTAGACAGAGTCTCGCTCTGTGGCTCAGGCTGGAGTGCACTGGCCTGATCTTGGCTCACTGCAACCTCTGCCCTCCGGGTTCAAGCGATTCTTCTGCCTTAGCCTCCTGAGTAGCTGGAACTATAGGCGCTCGTCACCACACCTGGCTAATTTTCGTATTTTTAGTAGAGATGGGGTTTTACCATGTTAGCCAGGCTGGTCTTCAACTCCAAACCTCGTGATCCGCCGCCTGGGCCTCCCAAAGTGCTGGAATTACAGGCATGAACCACTGTGCCTGGCCAACAAAATTTTCAATTTCCTCGTCAGTGGAGTCTGATCAGGTATCCTGTTTTCTCTTCCTCCCTCCCTATCTCTCTCTCTTCCTTTCTCTCTTTTTCTTTCTTTCTTTCTCTGTCTCTCTCTGTCTTTCCTTCCTGTCTCTCTCCCTATCGCTCTCTTTTTTTTTGAGACAGGGTCTAACGCAGTGGTGTGAACACAGCTCACTGAAGCCTCGATCTCCTAGGCTCAAGTGATCCTCCCCCCTTGGCCTCCCAAAGTGCTGGAATTATAGGCATGAGTTGCTACGCCCAGTCAGGTGTCCTGTTTTGTAATGGACAACGTAAACCTGAACATGACAAAACCCATATAAGCAGTGCCTCTTGTAAGCATTTAGCTTAACTCTAAGGTTATCATTTTCCAATAAATATAACTGGCAGTGCCAGGGTAAGAGAATACAAAGCCTGGTTTGAAATCCCTGTAATAATGGACCATCTCCTTTACCTGCCTGTAAGACCTGGATGGGTGATATCTTGTCCAAATATTGACTCATTTTGGTTTGGGCCTAGACATACAAGGAGCAGGACCCAGTCAACTTATCGGACCACCTTCTGTATCAGTCTCTGTAATTCCAGTTCAAGTAAAGAAAGATGTTACATAATCTGTGGCCAGAAACCTAAAATAAGGAGCAGAAGTTTTAAAAATATAGGCTCTATTCGATCTCACTCCTAGCCTTTTCTTTTAATTTGCCATAATTGTTCTAGCTTCTTGTCTCATAAAGTGTTTTAAAATCTTTCTTTTATCTTTTTAAACATACTATTCCTTCTGAAAGTGATTGCTTTATTAACACATGCATATAATAATTACGCAGGTATCTAACAATGTCTATCTATCTATATTTTATGAGACAGAGTCTTCCTCTGTTGCCCAGGCTGCAGTGCAGTGGTGCAATCTCTGCTCACTGCAACTTCTGCCTCCTGGGTTCGAGTGATTCTCCTGCCTCTGCCTCCTGAGTAGCTGGGATTACAGGCACACGACACCATGCCTGGCTAATGTTTGTATTTTTTTTTTTTAAGATGGAGTCTTGCTCTGTCACCCAGGCTGGAGTGCAGTGGCACAATCTTGGTTCACTGCAACCTCCGCCACCTGGGTTCAAGTGATTCTCCTGCCTCAGCCTCCCAAGTAGCGGGGACTACAGTCATGTGCCACCGTGCCAGGCTAATTTTTGTATTTTTAGTAGAGATGGGATTTCACCATGTTGGCCAGGCTGGTCTCAAACTCCTGACCTCAGGTGATCTGCCCACCTCAGCCTCCCAAAGTATTGGGATTACAGGGTTGAACTACCGCGTTTGGCCTAATGTTTGTATTTTTAGTAGAGAAGGGGTTTCACCAGTTGCCCAGGCTGGTCTTGAACTCTTGACCTCAAGTGATCCGGCTGCCTCGGCCTCCCAAAGTGCTGGGATTACAGGCATGAGCCACTGTGCCTGGCAATATATCTATATATATTTATTTTAGTTTTGCTATGGTTCTTCCACTTTTTCCACTAACTCCTTTCCTTTAAAAAGTGATTACTGAATATGCTTAATACTAGTAGACCCTTATTTTATTTTTATATTTTCTCAGACCTCATAGGGATGAACCTAATTTTAAATTCTAACAATAACTGGAGACATCCTGAGTGTCACTCAGTGATACCTCTGTGAACTTCTGGGTGAGGGAATCTCTCACTCTACTCTCCTGCTGGGCTCTAGTGGGCTCCTCTTCAGGACTGAAATCATGAATGACACAGGAGAGAAAACACAACAGTTTAGATTTTCTGCCAATGGATGGCTATGTAACAGCAAATTATGTTGAGCAAAGCGTTAAATCTCTCACTACCACTCTCTGCAGAATAGTTGTGAGAATTAAAAAGAAAATCCTTTGTAGACTGCAAAGAACAATGCAGTATTGTATCATACATGTAAGTCTTGAGTTATATATATTCTCATAATTGTACCTCTGTAACATCACTTGGTCTTAAAAGGTTCAGCCTGACGATGTCTTAGGACGTCTTCCCTGATCTTTCTGACTTTTTTTTTTGTACTCAGAAAATGACTTGGTTCCAATGCACTTTCTGACTTCTTTCACAGTATTCATTTGCTTCACAAAATCTAGCAATTCTGGGTTAGTCAGCAGCTTGTGGAAATGGGAGATTTTCTGCTTGCTGCCCTTTTTCTAGTGTATTCTACGTAGTATCAATGATCAAAGGTGGGAAAGAACTCAACCGATCAGTTTAGCTACACGCAGATCTCAGAGTGGAAAAGAAAGCAGGTGTCATTGCTTAATTAAAATTAATGCACAGAAGAAAAGCACTACCTGTCTCAGGTTACTATACAGATGCAAGGCAGTGGTACTCGAAAACTTTAGCCAGTGCAAAAAGAGCTTACAAGTTTCTCCAGTCTGTGGTGCTTTGTGACAAGCTTTTCTGAGATCTAGTTACCGTTGCCGGCCTGTATTTCACGATCACAGGAGGAAGTAAAGCTCAGTGGGTGAAAGTCAATCCACAATTATATAACCAATGCTTTAGGACATCCAATCCTTTTCCAAGTGTAGTACTGGGTTCAGTGTTTTGAGCAATGGGGGAGTGGGACTGGGAGAGCTATTTCTAATGCAACTAGTCCTTATAATATAAAAGATGGCAATTTAGGTACAGCAGCCGTGTTATTTAAAAAATTCAATGAACTGAAAAATAATCTGCACTTCAAAATGTTCCATCATTAGAATATATGCCAGAAAACTAAGGCTCCAGTCAAAAAAATGGTGCCAGCCAACTGGGAGAGGCAAGATAGCACTGGATTCTGACTCACCCCCTGGATTGTGTGTAATGCAAAGTGAGAACAGGGAAACACTGGATGTTCCTAGAATACCCATTTTGATTCCTCATTAAAACAAACAAACACAACAAGCAAAATATCATCTCACAAAGACATCAGTCAAGGAACAAACCCCCAGTCATATCTGCACCTTCTGGGTCCTATGTGCAAGCATTCAAGCACTCAGCCCTTGTACCATGTTCTTGCTTGTCAGAAAGGACCAGCACTAGGAAGACAGTGGCAGAGTCCCTAGGATTAATTGCTAAACTTGCCCAAGATTGCAACATTCAAGCAATGTGGACTTTTTCGGGCAAGGGGAAAAAACCAACAACAAAAAGTTCAACCTTCCAATGTATCAGGGACCCTGACCCCAAGTCCTTCCTACTGGAATTGTGCAGTTTTCTTCTTATATACCTTTCTTTTGGACTAAAACAGTGGTTCTTAACAAATGGTTAAAATTCATACAAATGAAACTATTTGCTTCACTGAGAAGCAAAGAAATTCAAATTATAAAAACAAGCTGGTTACCAAAATAACTAGTAAAGTTTAAGAAATGACAAAGGTCAGTGTTAAAGAAAGTAAAGATATTTTCTCAAACACTGTGGCTTACAGAAGTATAAATTGGTTCAATCTTTCAGGAAAGTAATATGGAAACAGACTGAAAGCTTTCCAAATATTTACAGTGTCAGACTCAGTGATTTTTTTTTTTTTTTTGCAGCAATCTATCCTTAGGGAAATACACAAAAGTACAGGCAAGAATTTGTGCAGAGTTACCCATTGCAGCACTACACTAAGAGCAAAACTTAATACAATGTAAGCACCCAACATTAGGAACATGGTTAAGTAAACCATGACACATCTATCTGGTAAAATACTACAGTCACTAAAAATGGTGTCCTAAGTGTTTTCAAGTAATGTTAGAAAGTTCTTTCAAAACAAGGTTAAACTGGGGAAAGAGGAGGATATAACATTTCATACAGCATGATTTTTACATACGCAATAGTCTCCCCTTCTCCACAGGGGATACATTTCTAGACCCGTGGTGGATGCCTGAAATGCAGGATAGTTCAGAACCGTTAGATATGTACTTATGATGTTCAATTTTTTTATTATACTATTTTTTCCCTATAGATATGTACTTACGATGTTCAATTTATAAAGTAAGCAAGTAAGAGATTTACAACAATACTAATAAAATAGACCCAGAATGCCAGCATCACTGCTCTTGGCTTTGGGTCCATTATTAAGTAAAGGAAGGGTTACTTGAACACAAACACCCTGATACCAAGACAGTTGATCTGTAAATGAGATAGCTGCTGAGTGGCTAAGCGGGTACGAGTCATATAGTGTGAATATGCTGGACAAAGGGAGGCTTCCCATCCCGGGCCACCACAGAGCGGGATGGCTTGACATTTCCTCACACTGCCCAGAATAGCGCACAATTTAAAACTTATGAATGGATTATTTCTATAAATTTCCATTTAATATTTTTGGACAATGGTTGATCGCAGGTAACTAAAACTGCAGAAAGTGAAGCTGCAGGTGAAGGGGGAGCTACAGTGACTTTATCATATATGAAATGATATAGTCCAAAACAGTAAAAGAGTTATGCCCTGAGTTATGAGATTAACATCACATGAGATATTAAATAGTAAATCATTGTCTCCAGTCCTGATTCTGAATTCCCACCTACGTGAACAAAGTGATTTTACCTCTTTTTATCTGGTTTTCTAATCAGCCAAACCAGAATTACAGTACCCTCAGAGAGTTGCTGGGAGAATTTAATCATCATCAAAAAAGCCTTAATATGTACAGATGCGAGAAACTAAGTAATATATTAGCTCCTGCTTCCCTCCTCCCACTTTTTTTTTTTGAGAGAGAGTCTGGTGTTGTCGCCCAGGCTGGAGCCCAGTGGCGCGATCTCGGCTGACTGCAACCTCTGCCTCCTGGGTTCATGAGATTCTCATGCCTCAGCCTTCTGAGTAGCTGGGATTACAGGTGTGCACCACCACACCCGGCCAATTTTTTAATTTTTAGTAGAGATGTGGTTTCACCATGCTGGCCAGGTTGGTCTTGAACTTCTGGGCTCAGGCAGTCCTCCTGCCTCGGCCTCTCAAAGTGCTGGAGTTACAGGGGTAAGCCACTGTGCCTGGACTTTTTTTCTTTTTTAGTTTTCCTTTAGCAATTTCTCCCAGATCCTGATGGCTCCCTTTCTGGAGTAACTTTTACTTTACAGATTTCTAGGACTCACATATTTTCACCCCAAACCCTTCTATTACAAGAAGACAAAGTGCTCTCTACAATCTAATTCTACCCAGCATCCCACAGACAAGGCTCTGACCACAATCACATAACTGTTGGGAATCACATAAGTTAAATATATATAAGAAAAAAAAGATATCAAGACTCAAGACTCTGCTCTATGCTATACTACATATTACTATTCTATTTCATATAAATGCTACCTATTAAAATCTTTACAAATTGTTTTGAAGCATATTCTTGAAAGTAATAAAGTATGGCTAGGTGTGGTGGCTCATGCCTGTAATCCCAGCACTTCGGGAGGCCATGGCAGGCAGATCACCTGAGGTCAGGAGTTCGAGACCAGCCTGGCCAACATGGTGAAACCCCATCTCTACTGAAAACACAAAAATTAGCTGGACATGGTGGTGGGTGCCTGTCATCCCAGCTACTTGAGACACTGAGGCAGGAGAATGGCTTGAACTTGGGAGGTGGAAGTTGCAATGAGCCGAGATCACACCAGTGCACTCCAGCTTGGGTGGCAGTGTGAGATTCCATCTCAAAAAAAAAAAAAAGTAATACAGTGCTATTAAATAGAGGTTGAAAGGACATGGAAATATAAAATGAGTAGAATAAGCTAGCTCTACTTCATCCCACTTCAACTGTTTCTCTACTTAAAAGGAATAAAATCAGTCTGAAAATGGAAGGGGGCTGGTGTTTTTCAGTTGATTTAGTCTACTCAGAGTTATCTCCCGGCTCTTCTTTAATATATATTATCGGCCTACTAAGACCTTTAATAGGTATTATCTATGTCTGATTTGGGACATCGTCAAGATAGTTGGGGCATAAGCACAGAGCTTCCCGGCACGGAAGCAGCAGAGATGCACACAGCATGGGGGCAGAACCACGAATGCACTCACGGTGGGGACTGTGGATGGCTGTGGGCAAAGTGCGAGTGAAATGTGGTATATCCCCGAAGGGAACTAAAGAGCTGATGGACTCTAGAGCTGATGGCAGCATAGCTATTATGGAGGAAGTCCTATAGGGACAGACTCCTCTGGAGAAGGACCAGGCTTTTCCTAAGCAGCTGTCACTCGGACATAGTCAACTGTTCTTCTCTACTCATCTCTTCCCTCTGCCACAGAACATGATTTCCATGAAAACAGACCCAACAACTGAAGAATCACTGTGGGAAAAGGGAGGAAAGGGAATACTGAAAAGGAAAGTAACGAGGAAGGATAAAGGGGTTTAATACCTCAGGAAAGTTCAGTAGCTCTCTGTTAAAAAATAAAAATTTCCTCGCTATTTAAAGAAATCTTGAAGCAAAATGGTAGCTCTTGGCGGGTGATCTAACCAATGGCAAGTAGCAGGAAGGCCAGAAACATGAAAAGCACAACACCCACAATTCCTCAGAATGCGGTGGAAATGGAGACTATCTAACCACAGAGGGCCCTGGGATATCTATCATCACCTTTATTCTAGACAGAATTTTGGTGATCACTCCTTGTTCTCTATACCCTGCTTCATCTGAAGCATAATATAGTACTATGTTTTCAAGCCCAGTCCCATGAGTTCAAAAGCTAAATTTTGTGGTAAATCTTCTTCTAGATTTTGTGATAATCTTCTTCTAGATTACCAAAGAAGTATTCATTTTCACAAACAGCAGCTTTTTAAATGCCTGTGGGGTAGGGATGGAGGAGGGAAGGATGGGACATACAAGAGCCTGTTAATTGCAGCCAGCAATAAAATGGAGTCCAGAAACATTCTCTAAGAAAGGACTACTACTGTTTCTGTCATACTAACAGCATGACTTTGGGAAACAGTTTGTTGAGAATGTACAGGCTGCATTCTGTGCTTAGCAGAATTCAGTAGGAATCAGGGATTCAAGATGCACAGGATAGAACCACAATAAATAGAACTTTAAACGCCAGGTAGAGAAGCTCAAAGATCCAGTCTAATCCTCCATTTTATACCTAAGGAAATTGAGACCCAGTTTAAACAAGCCTAAACAAATTGCCTAAGTCCACAGCGTTCACAGACAGTATTAGAACTCCTGACTCTCAGTCAAAGATATTTTTTGTCCAGTCTAGAAAAGCCACCTGTGGTTGGTGTGGATGTGGAGAAAGGAAAGCTCTTACATACTAGCGGCTGGAATGTAAGTTAGTACAGCCATTGTTGAAAACAGTAAGGAGGTTTCTCAAAATTTAAAAGTAGAACTATCGTATGATCCAACAATGCCACAAATGGGCATTTATCCACAGGAAATGAGTATGTCAAAGGGATATCTGCATTTCCACATTTGCTGCAGCACTGTTCACAACAGCCAACATATGGAATCAACCTAAGTGTCCATCAGTGGGTGAATGGATAAAGAAAATGTGATACATATACACAATGGAGCCACAAGAACAATGAAACCCTGTCACATGTGGCAACATGGTTGAACCTGGAGGACATTATATTAAGTGAGATTAGCCAGGCACCAGAGGACAAATACTGCATGATCTCATTTATATGTGGAATCTAAAGAAGTTGATCTTATAGAAGCAAAGAGTAGAAGAGTGGTTACAAGAAGCTGGCAAGGGGAGACATGAAGGGTGGATAGGGAGAGATTGGTCAATGGGTAGAAAATTAAAGATAAATAGGAGCAGTAAGTGTTTGTATTCTACAGCAGGGGTCCCCAACCACTAGGCCATGGACTGGTCAGTACCAGTCCATGGCCTGTTAGGAACCAGGCCCACAGCAGGACGTGAGCAGCGGGTGAGTGAGCATTACAGCCTGAGCTCTGCCTCCTGTCAGATCAGCAGCAGCATTAGCTTCTCATAGGAGCGCAAACCCTATTGTGAACTGTGCATGTGAGGGCTGTAGGCTGGGTGCTCCTATGAGAATCTAATGCTGATGATCCAAGGTGGAACAGTTCTATCCTGAAACCATCCCCCGCACAGGCCCATGGAAAAACTGTCTCCCATGAAATTGGTTCCTGGTGCCAAAAAGGTTGGGCACCACTGTTCTATTGCACAGTGACTAGGGTTAACAACATTATATATTTCAAAATAGCTAGAATAAAGAATTTTAAATATACTTACCACAAAGAAATGGTAAATGTATGAGGTGACAGGCTAAACAGAATTTGATTTTTACACAATTTGATTTTTACACAAATGTATTATGTACTGAAATATCACACTATACCCCATAAATATGTATAATTATTATGTAGCAATTTAAAAAAGAACAAATGGAGCCCCAGTTTCCTTATATAAAATGAAAGTCAGACTAGATGAACTCTACTTTTCTCATAGCATTCATCATAGGGCCTTATCGAAATAGTGAACTGTGGTTTGTTGAATTAGACCAAATTTTGGCTATGTAATTCTTAAATTTTATCAACATCTGTGAAAAATGACAAATCATCAAAATACTTATTACTTTAATTTGCAAAATAATTAGTTTTTAATGCTAATTGTGTCAAGTAAACATATTTTTAATCAGTGAAAATGAATTATGTAACAATTATTTCTGAATGATTAAATTTTTTTTCTTGCAAGTTGAATCCCATCACACTGGCTTCCTGAATTGTGGAGTAGGAGCAAAACGGAATGTGGAGATGGTTGTACTCATGTCAGGGGCAAGAAGTATGTCACTGGGGATATAAACAACTAGCTGGCAGAGAGGTCACGTGTGAGGAAGAGATGTTTACATGTCAACTCTGGCACACATGATTTCAGACCTTGTTTAAGCATGGAAAGACACATATGGTTGCATTTATACAAACAACCAAGTTGTTTTGTTTTAACCGAGCTTACTTTAAAAAGTGACATGAAATGCTGAGATTTTGAGTGGCTTTCTTATTGCACAAAATAGCAGAAGTATGTGTCACAAGGCTAAACCGACAAGGATATAATGCATCTAAGGACCTTCTCATGGGAGGCAGAAAAGGGAAAACAAAGTATCTTTTAAAAAAATCAGAAAAACCTGAGTATTTCCAACTGTATAATTTGTGCTGTCATTTGAGGTTAATCTTTTCCAAAAAAACATCTTCCCAGCCAGAGGAAATGTGCTAAAAGCAACTGAGATTCAAGTTACTGACCAGGTCTGCCAAGGCATTTGGGTCTGTGTATTTTCAATCTTCATTTTTTAAAGGGAACTAGCTATAATGGAGAAATCTGTAGGTCCAAAAGAACTTTCATGCCAGCAATAAATTCTTTCTTTTCTTTCTGTTGGTATTTTCTTATTTTGGGGATGGCAAAACAACCATTAAAAAATACATTTTCTTTCAAGTTTACCTACTGAACATTTCTACATAATAACCACTGAGATACAGATGGAAGTTATGACTGTAGTTATTAATTTTAATTTTTTTTTTTGAGACAGAGTCTCACTCTGTCACCCAGGCTAGAGTGCAGTGGTATGATCTCAGCTCACTGCAACCTCTAACTCCTGGGTTCATGTAATTCTCATGCCTCAGCCTCCTGAGTAGCTGGGACAACAGGCATGTGAGCCACTACACCCGGCTAATTTTTTTGTATTTTTCGTAGAGATGGGGTTTTGTCATGTTGGCCAGGCTAATACTGAACTCCTGAGCTCAAGTAATCCACCCGTCTCGGCCTCCCAAAGTGCTGGGATTACGCGTGAGCCAATGCACCTGGCCATTTTTCAATTTTAGTGGCAATTATCTATTCATGAAAAACAAACAAT
Organism: Cheracebus regulus; assembly: GCA_963574635.1. Classification (NCBI taxonomy): domain Eukaryota; kingdom Metazoa; phylum Chordata; class Mammalia; order Primates; family Pitheciidae; genus Cheracebus; species Cheracebus regulus. The sequence continues at coordinate 21,590 of CAUYQU010018578.1, read as the reverse complement.
ATCTGCAAAAATTTTTTCCAACTATTTTTCTATTAAAATAAATTTAGAGATTTAAGCAAATGACCTTTTCGTGTCCATTTACTACAAGTAATTTTTATAAGCTACCATATCTTTAATAAATAAAACAGAGCTTTCATTAACCAATCAGTGCCTCCACAGAGGTTAAAAATCAGCATTTATTTCTCTTAAAAAATTGTTTCTCTATCTACCTCCTCCAACAGACTACACATTATTTTTTTTTTCTAAAGTACTGATTGAAGCATAGATGGATTTGTGTATAATATATATGTGTTTTTTTCTGGAATATCATAACATAATAATTTTGGTTAATCATTAGATTATCAATTTCATTGTTTTGTTTTATGTTGTATCTTGCCATACAAGGTAAACAGAATATAATGAATACCCATCTGCCGTTACTTAGCTTCAGTATTTATTTATTTATTTTTTATTGCATTTTAGGTTTTGGGGTATATGTGAAGAACATGCAAGATTGTTGCATAGGTACACACGTGGCAGTGTGATTTGCTGCCTTCCTCCCCTTCACCTATATCTGGCATTTCTCCCCATGCTATCTCTCCCCAACTCCCCACCCCCACTGTCCCTCCCCTATTTACCCCCCACAGACCCCAGTGTGTAGTGCTCCCCTCCCTGTGTCCATGTGTTCTCATTGTTCAACATTCACCTATGAGTGAGAACATGCAGTGTTTGATTCTCTGTTCTTGTGTCAGTTTGCTGAGAGTAATGGTTTCCAGGTTCATCCATGTCCCTACAAAGGACACGAACTCATCGTTTCTGATGGCTGCATAATATTCCATGGTGTATATGTGCCACATTTTCCCTGTCCAGTCTAACATCGATGGGCATTTGTTTTTGCTCTTTTGCTCAGAACTGTGGAGCCGGCAGCAGAGGCAAGTGTTGTGGACTGTCTACCACCTGGAAGCTCCATAGTCATCGACTGGATCAGAAGTGGCACGGTAAAAGGTACCAGAAAGCCCATTTGGTCACAGCCCTGAAGATCTGCCCTTTTGGAGATGATTCTCATCCAAAGGGAATTGGGCTGGAAAAAGTAGGGGTTGAAGCCAAATAGCCCAGCTCTGCCACTGGGAAGTGTGCCAGGGTACAGCTGATCAAGAACAGCGAGAAAATCACAGCCTTTGTACCTGATGATGGTCGCTTGAACTTCATTGAAAAAAACTTATGAAATTCTGGTTGCCAGATTTGGCAGAAAAGGTCCTGCTGTTGGTGATAATCCTGGAGTCCACCTTAAAGTTGTTAAAGTAACCAGTGTCTCTCTTTTGGCACTATCAAAAGCAAGGACGAAAGACCAAGAATGTCAGTTTTAATGGTGAAAACTCAATAGTAATAAGTTTTCATTTGCCAAAAAAAGTTGTTTTTAAATGTCCTTTCTTTTTTTTAAATTATAATAAGGACAGAAGATAGTTTTCACGGCTATTTGTTTTATGAATTTCCTAACTTGGCAAAATGAAAAGTTGGCAACCCTATACTAGTAACCAACTTTTTTGATGTTATTAGATACAGGATCTTGCTCTATTACCTAGGGTGGAGTGTGGTGGCATGATCATAGCTCACTGCAGCCTGAAACTCCCGAGCTCAAGCAATCCTCCCACCTCAGCTTCCCAAGTAGCTGAGATTACAGGCTTCAGCCATCTTGCCCAGTCAGTAACCAACATTATGGAGAAATTTTGTTCATCTGTGAAGTTCAAGTTTAGAACCACCACCTGTGCTTTATCTCCCTTGTTGGACCTACATCAGAAATAAAAAGTTATTAGTTTCCAGTTGATTGTGAATACACATACTTTTTCTATGCTTCATTTTACATGTATGTGACAGCAATCCAAAAGCAGGAAAGAAAAAAAGAATTTTAAAAGAATAAAATAATAATTGAGGTCAAAAGTACAAAACAGGGCGCTGAAATAAATTCAAATGTATCAGAAATTTTTTTTGCAGCGAGGGTGGACAGAGACTCTGTCACTTAGGCTGGAGTGCGTGGTGCCATCTTGGCTCACTGCAACCTCCATCTCCAGGGTTCAAGTGATTCTCCCACCTAAGCCTCCTGTGTAGATGAGACTACAGGTGTGTGCCACCACATTTGGTACAGATCCACCCATCTTAGCCTCCCAAAGTGTTGGGATTATAGGCTTGAGCCACCGTGCCTGGCCAAGGCCAATAAGTGTCAACATATATCATGGAACAGTAATACATGAAGCACATTTTCTGAACATAAGGAATTTAACTCAGAAATCAATGACAAAAATAACTTTTAAAATACTTCATATATTTGGAAATTAAAAAAATTTGTGGAATGCAGTGAATACAGTTATAATGGGGAAATGTATAGCCAGTGGCTAATCTGACTGGTCAGTGCTATATCTGTTAACTCCTCCACAAAAAGAATTATCTTCTGGGTTTTGCTTTTGGCCTTCCCTAGACATCCCAAAAATCCAGCCTCCATACCTCGGCTGGCCACAGGGAACTGTAGGTAGCCACTTCCAGAAAAGTCACCCAGTGCATCCCAACCTGAAGGGCTAACTGAGTCCAGCTATGGCTGGTATTAGTTATGGTCCCAGTCCCTATATGTCTCCCAAGACAGGAGAGCCTGAACCCTGATCTACTTAGCGATTGCCCAGTGTCAATCTGGCCCCACACGGCTGTGGCTAGCCTCTACCAGGCAGTACTACCCTTTGGTTCTTCTTGCTTGTGGGATCACAGCCTCCATGGGACCTCAGTACTAAGAGTCAGGGAATATCAGGGAGAGCAGGCGGGCAGTAACAGGTTCCACTGAAGGCATAAGCTAGATGCTGTGGCCTCCACTGGTACAGATGGTCCTCTTGTTACAGGATGGGGGCTATGGGGCAGATGAGAACGTAAGGGAGGTTTGGAGCTAAAGGGTGGCTGAGGTGCAGATGTCCCTTCTTCCCAACCCTGTTGAATTTCACCTCCATTTGATGGAGTAAGACTTTTTAAATCTCAAATATCATCCCACTATAGGCGTTAACAACATTCATTTTAGCAATAAAAAGGAGAATTAAGGCTTGCTCATTGCCAGGGACCATCCTGGCAGTGCTTATATGTTTGTAATATATGTTTATATGTTAATCCATTTGAAAATTATAATTATCATTGTTATCCTCTTTTACCAATGAGGAAATTGAAACAAAGAGAGCCAAGATTCAACCACAAGAAGCACCACAGAGCCCAAAGACTTAATCATCACACTGTGTTGCCTCATCCAGCCTGAATGGTGAGGATCAATCTAATCATAAATGTCATTCCAATAAATGACTTCTATATAATAGAAGATAACAGATATGGAAATCTTCAGACAATATTTTAAAGGTTAGAAAATTTGTGAATACAATTGCTGTTAGTTCATCCAATGAATGACAAAGAACTCAGTATCATAAACAGCATGTTAGGAAAAAATTTCAACTTATTGAGACTACAAGTCATCTAATGACTATCAGTTTATTGGGAAATAATCAAAGGAGTTTGATTCCCAGACAATTGAATCCCTGCCTCTCTCCCATGTAACTCAGTTGCAAATCAAACTTTCATTCTAGTACATCTGAGCTTTTTGCCAGCAGAGAGGGAGCCCCGAATGGGTTGCTTACCATGAGGCCAGTTTAGGGGTTTTTATGGACTGGAAAGGGGAAAGAATGTGCTTAGTTTGTGGGCTGCTTTGGAGAATGTGTGATTTAGCTTGGCCTGGGACCTTGGCCCCGGACTACTGAGAAAGCTTGCCCCCTGGGCCTTGGCCTAGGACTTTGGCCGGGAGCTAATTAGGGGCTGAAGTGATGATTTATAGAGGCTGCTGAGCTTGGCCCTAGACCTGTTAAGAGCTGAAGTGAAAGCTTGGCCTGGCACCTTATCCCAGGACCAATTAGGGACTGAGTGATGATTTATAGAGGATGGACTTGCAGTTTTAAAAAAGGAAAGGAAAGTGCTTACTGGAACCCACCGGAGCTTACTGTGCCTCTGCCTAGGAAAAAAGAAGAAACTTTTTCCTGAGAGCCCGAGGACTATACAAGGGACAAAGGCATTTCTGTGCCAGGCTTTGTTCCCTTATTTGAGTGCGCTGGAGGTTTGTGCAAGTTTTTAATCTCAGTCAGTCAGAGGTTCTCCTATTTGTGCAGCCACCGGCATGTTCTCAGGCACAACTTCCCGTGCTAGTTCCCTTATGGGCGCCAGGAGCTTGACTTTTTCCCAGGCTGCCTTTTTGTTATGTGAGAATGCGGCACTGACCCGTGGGCTGGAGGCTCTCCAGAGACCCTTCCCTTGCTATCTACCAAGCCAACTAACTCAACTAACTCCTTTCAGTCCCCCTTAGGAGTGGAGACACTAACTGCTGTTAGGGAGATTGGCGTTGATTTTTTTTGACTATTTTTTGTTGTGTGGGGAACAGCAGCTAAGGTTTTTTGGGGCGCAGGTTGAAGGGTTTTTAGAAGAAAAGCGTACTTATGAGTGGTTTTATTGCATTACCATTTGGAGCTTGATAGCCTTTAGGCGAGAGGAAACAGTTTGGGTCACAGCATTGAGAGTGTAAGGCCTAAACATTAACACAAGTCATCTAAGAAAAAGAGGTTTTAGGAGCTAACTAGGTTTAAAATCAAGACTGGAATTTATTAAAAAGAGATTGTAGCTAACTGGCACTGGAGTTTGTGGTTTTTTAATATGTTAATGATTTTAATTGGATTTTTAAGCACTTGTAACTTTTTTTTTTTTTACTTGACTGGAAGAGGCAGAAGAAAAAGAAAAAGTGACTTGCTATCTCCCCGTCGGGGAATCGAACCCCGGTCTCCCGCGTGACAGGCGGGGATACTCACCACTATACTAACGAGGATAACTGGAAGCAACTTTCTGAAAATTTTATTTTAGAAAAAGTTATTTCTAAACTACCATACTTTGAGCAGAAGTTGCTGGCTGTTAGCAAAGTTATGCTATTCTCCAGACTCGCACACTGCAATACAAACATAATTTGAGTTCCACATGTAATTTTTAATTTTCTAATAGTCACATTAAAAAATAAGAAGAAAGAGGTGATAATTTTAATAACAAATCTTATTCTTTAACCCAATATATGCAAAATATTACATGTAATCAATATAAAAATACAAATTGGTTATACTGTTTTCTTACCTAGTCTTCAAAATCGCTGTGTATTTATTTTACACTTAAAGACAGCACATTTCAACTAGGAAGGGAAATTCTCATCGTAAAAAAAAATCCGTTTTTAGATTTCATAAAATTTGCAATTGAAAAAGTAGATTCAATAGGTAAGTTGTTCCAAATGCTCTGAAACCTTCTCCAATAGTTGAATTATTAAGTATCCATTTAAAATGTTCCACTTATTTATTAATTTTATTTATTTCAATTGATTTATTAAAACTAAATTTGAAAATGCAGTTTCTTAGAGAAACTAGCCAAGTTCAAGTGCTCAATAGTTCGTGGCTACCGTGTGAACCTCGCCAGTAAAGACACCTCAAGAGCCCCTTTCTGAGCCTAAGACTCATCCCAGGATTCAAATGATCCCAAAGATTCCTCAAGAGTTGGAAGTTTACAAAGGAAGGAAAGGCGGAAAGAAGCATCAGAATGTAATCCCGTCCAAAAAAAAAAAACCTAGGTTTACAAAGAGGCCAGGGGAAAAACAGGAAGCGAATACAGAAAGTGAGGTATTGCTGCAGTTTTGTTGAGGCGTAAAACGAGTACAGCGCGCTGCGGCTTCCGCTCAGAAAAATTTTTCGTAGAAGGGAAAAAAAAAAGACGAAACTTGCGTTGGCCGGGAATCGAACCCGGGTCAACTGCTTGGAAGGCAGCTATGCTCACCACTATACCACCAACGCAGACAAATACCCTACCTTAAAAATCTTTATATGAGGAAAGCAAAGCGCATGCGTTTCCAGACAGTTTTAATAGTGTCTTCTGTTTACCATACTGAAGTTAAGCACGCAAAGCCCTCACTCGCTGAGAACGATTCCTTTGAATCGACCCCGCCCGCAAACGGTGGAGGGCTGTGAACGCAGAAGCCATTGACTCCTGGACCCGGAGGGCAGGGCTGACTCACAGCCCAGAGAGAAAGCCGGAGTTAAGTACCACCGGGGGATTTTCCTCCGCCGTTTCTCTCACACTCGCACTCCTCACGTCCCGGCGCTCCCAGGTCCCCAGGGCCGCAGCTCCTCGAGACTCGCCACCGGATCCGCGGAGTGTCGGATTCAGCAATGGCGATTGGTTCGGAGGATCTGAGGGAGGCGGGCCGACACAGGATCTACCTTGACTTAGCTCAACCCCAAAACCTCGAAGAGTTGCCAGGGAAAATGGATCCTTAAGGTTTAGTTTGGGTAGTGAGGAAGTAAGTAGGAAAGCGGAAAGACCTGTGGGGGACTGTTTTATTTTTCCCGCTTTGCGACAGGGTTCAGAGAGAGAATTTTATTTGAAACAACAAATAAACACGTTAATATTACCTGACATCATGCACCGTCAGTATATGATAAAATTAGAGGAAATTAGGAAGGCTATTTGGTCGCGTGTCAGGATGGCCGAGCGGTCTAAGGCGCTGCGTTCAGGTCGCAGTCTCCCCTGGAGGCGTGGGTTCGAATCCCACTTCTGACAAGATGTATTTTGCGTTCTTAATTTTCCTCCTGATTTGAATCAACCAGCAACTATGTTTGAATTCTTAGAAAAAGAATTTTCGATCGATCGACACTGCGTTTTTTCCTGCGCATCTACATTTACGAAAAGTATTTGTGCTTCCCTGCACTTATAGTACTAAATCTATTTTTTCTGTATTGTAGGCTGGAGTCTGGGTCTATGAAATCAGGGAGCACTTGAGACTAAGATTTATCCTTAACTGGCATTTTGTTGTTAAACTTTGGACTCCAGCTTCCCAGTGTCAAGGTATTCATTCCTTTATTCGACAACAATGTGTTGAGCCCTTTCTGTGCGTCAAGCACACGAAGGCAGGCAGACACCATCTCCTTTGATTAAACAAGATAAATCACTCAACTCAGGATCTTTTAATTTGCCGTACAGTACTTAGTCTGAGTTTTTTAACGCTAACGCAGTAGTGTCAAACTTTGGTAAGGATCAGATTCTCCACCGCCTTGCTCCCTACCTTTTTTTTTTTGAGACAGAGTCTCACTCTGTGCCCCAGGCTGGAGTGCAGTGGTGCGATCTCGGCTCACTGCAGCCTCCGTCTTCCGGGTTCACGCGGTTCTGGTGCCTCAGCCTCCTAAGTACCCGGGGCTCGCGCCCGTAGTCCCAGCAATTCAGGAGCCTGAGGCGAATCCCTTCAGCCCTCCTGGCAGAGGTTGCAGTGAGCCGAGATCGTACCACTGCACTCCAGCCTGGGGTACAGAGTGAGACCCTGTCTCAAAAAATAATAAATAAAATCTGAATAAAATTTACAGTTAGTTATTAATATTATACCATGCAAATTTGTTAGGTTTGATAAGTATATCATGGTTATATAAGATTTTAACATTAGGGGAAGCAGGAAGGATATAGAGTAACTTTATATGGTATCTTTCATCTAAAAGTATTGCAAACACATCTCTTCATCTAAAATTATTGCAAAATTAAAACTTATTTTAAAAAACCAACAACTCGAAAGTGGTTGCTTGTGAGTGAGGAGTGGAACCTGGGAATGGGGCAAGAAACTGCTTATACCAAGAATCTATTTTTTAATAATGGGCATGTGTTCTGATTTACTTTGTTCCGGTTTTTGGGTTTTTTTGTTTGTTTGTTTTTGAGGAACTAGGTGACATCGTTGTGATTACAATAATCAAACTAAGACTATGTACAACATAAGGATTTTTAGATGCCTAGTATACAAGAAACAGCCCCTAAAGAAACTAAAACAAAATGATCAACAGCCATTTAAAAGTAAGTGAAGTTTGTTTAAATCTCTCTATAGAAAAATAAATTGCACTCAAGTAGGAGGATCTGAGATGTCACAACTAAATACGATAAAAATCTTTCTTCTTATATTCTGTGTTGGGTTTTTTACAAGGGGAAAGAGGCATGCAAACACTAAGAAACTATATAAAAGTGAGTATCATCAATCCTCTTGAGAAGTATAAACAGATTGAGGGTGTCAATGTCGGGAGCTGGAAGGAGATTCAGGAAAGGGAGAATGTAATGCAGGGTATATGCGTCTCTCTCTCTCTCTCTCTCTCTCTCTCTCTCTCTCTCTCTGTGTGTGTGTGTGTGTGTGTGTGCGTGTGCGAGTTTCTTCCATGTGAAGTCAGATTGCATAAGACTTGGGCCAGGGCCAGGAAAAGAGGGTAAAAATGTGAAATGACAGCCAAGGACAAGTGTGTTATTAGTCTAACCTTCTCTCCATCTTTAAAAAATCAACCTAAGAAATATACTCTATAACGTAGCATTGTTCTAGCCAAGCTCTCCCATAATTTCTGAGATAAAAATAAATTTCTCATTGTGCATAGGGCAAATATACTATGGACTGGACTGATTGGGAACTAACACAAGTTTATCCTTTTGATTATTTTGTTTATACCAACAAAGCAAAGGAAAATAAATATCCTTGCTTTTATATTGTCATTGACTCAACTGGCAGTAAACTTGTTACTAAGGATATTTCCCAGGTTCAGTCACTTGCTATAAAAAACACACAGCTGTTCACTAAATGAATAACGTAGATATGCAATAAAATGTACACGTTTTTTCCTGCAGGGCTCAGCATCCAACTGTATTCCAAAGGAAAATATATTTTTAATAGAGATAGGGTTTCACCGTCTTGGCCAGGCTGGTCTTGAACTCCTGACCTCGTGATCCACCCATCTCAGCCTCCCAAAGTGCTGGGATTACAGGCGTGAGCCCAATTTCAAAATATCTAAGGGAAGGTCTGGTAATAAGTGGAATTATATAAGGTGGAGTTATGTAAGGTAGTAATAAGTAGAGTTATGTGAAGTTATTTGTAAGGTGGCATGCTCAGGCTCTAGAATCAGGCAGGACAGGGTTCTTCATTCCAGCCCTTCCTTCCCCTGTCCCCACTTAATAGCTATGTGTCCTTGAATAAATTGTTTAATCTCTTTGAACCTCATAATCCTCATCTTCAAAAAGAAGATAGTATTCCATGATGCTGCTGTGAAGATTAAGTTAGATTGTGTATTTCAAGTACCTGGTACATAGTTGATACTCAACTAACAACTAGTAGGAATTGCTAATGTTTGTTGATAGTATATTATACGCCTGACATTCTTCTTTGCCTCTTACACATATTAATTAATTGAACTCTCAAAACAATCTGGAGGTTGGTACTGTTATCATCATCATCTCCACTGCAGGGAAGGGGGAACTGAAGCTTGGAGAGTTTAATTTGCTCAGTATAAAAAGTGGCAGGGCTGAAAATCTATAGAGTCTTGTTCCAACATCCTCATTATGCTACACTGTTGCTATTATTATTATCCGAGGACCCATAGGTAGAAACCAGATGGGATCATACTATTTCTTTGACATAGATAAAGTCAATAGTAACTTTAATCGTATCACCAGACATACTTCCTCTGACATATACCATGCTCCAGAGTCCAGGACTCAGGGTCTTTTCTCTAAAAGAACAATGGATAAAGTGACATGATTAGAAAGAGCTAGTAAGCATGTAAACTATCTGTTAGGTGTTATTAAAACACCTAGACTGACAAACCAGGCTCCTATGATAAAAGTATAGAATTTGTATCATAGGATCACACATGGAAACCTTGGCAGTACTTAAGTTTCTCCCCATTCTCTGCTTTTCCAATTCCACATCTCTCCCTCTCTCTTACAAATTGAGAATTATCTCAATTCTCTACTCTTGATCAGCCCTGACTCTTCAGTACTGTTCCAATGTGTTGGCCTCAAACTCTTCTCCAAATCCTGCTTTCCCCTATAGAAATCATGCACGTGGCCTCAGGAACATTCTTCACCTTCCGCTTTCAGCACCCACCCCAACATTTTCTGCTTCTGAAAGCCTAGTCCCTTCGTGTACTTGTGTACTTTGATTGGCTGGAATCAACAGCAAGAAGGAGTTTTAAAAGTTTATTTAGGTCTATATTTCACATAACAAAATTCATACATGTAAGTAACAAAATACACAAAATATAGGCGAAAGCAATGTTAAAGTGCCACACAAATGTTAATATATGAACGACTTATAATTTGAAGCAGAAGAGGATGAACCCCTGTCTCCCCGAAAAGTCAAAAGACTTCAGTTATGAAACATCCCGAAAAGAAAGTTCTAGCTTTGCAGGGAAGACTCCCCAGCCCTTCATCTCTGAAGGGCAGGATCACAGAAACAGTCTAGAAGGCCCACAGCATAGCCCTTACAGTCACAGCTGACTTATCACGAAGGGCCATTCAATCAACCTCCTCAATGATGGGGCCGGTGCTGGGGTCCCCCTGGCGGGCTTGAGCGCCACAACTGCTGCCCCCAGGGACACCAGGCCCCCCATAGAGCCTGGAGAAGACGGGGCGACAGATTTGCTCCAGCTCCCTCTTCTGATGCTCATACTCCTCCTTCTCTGCCAGCTGGTTGTGCTCCAGCCAGGCAAGGACTTCCTGACACTTGTCTTGCACTTTGCGCCTGTCCTCTTTGGGAATCTTGTCCCTAAAGCTCTCCTCTTGCAAAGAACCTTTCACATGGAAGACATGGGCCTCCAATGCGTTTTTGGCAGCCACTCTGTCCCTCTGGGCCTCATCCTCAGCCTTGTATTGCTCGGCCTCACGAACCATCCTCTCCACCTCCTCCTTGCTCAGCCGGCCCTTGTCATTGGTGATGGTGATCTTGTTAGCCTTACCTGTGCTCCTGTCAGTGGCTGTCACGCTCAGGATGCCATTAGCATCAATGTCAAAGGTCACCTCTATCTGGGGGACTCCACGTGGGGCAGGAGGGATGCCACTGAGTTCAAAGCGCCCCAGCAGGTTGTTGTCCTTGGTCATGGCCCTCTCACCCTCATACACCTGGATGAAGACCCCAGGCTGGTTGTCCGAGTAGGTGGTGAAAGTCTGGGTCTGCTTGGTGGGGATAGTGGCATTCCTCTGGATAAGTGTAGTCATCACCCCACCTGCTGTCTCCAGCCCTAGAGACAGGGGAGTCACATCCAGCAGCAGAAGATCCTGCACTTTCTCACACTTGTCCCCCATCAACACGGCCGCCTGCACAGCAGCCCCATAGGCCACAGCCTCATCAGGGTTGATGCTCTTGTTCAGCTCCTTGCCGTTGAAGAAGTCCTGCAGCAACTTCTGCACCCTGGGGATGCGAGTGGAGCCCCCCACCAGGACGACGTCATGGATCTGGGCCTTGTCCAGCTTGGCGTCCTGCAGGGCCTTCTCCACCGGCTCCAGAGTGCTGCGGAAGAGGTCTGAGCACAGTTCCTCAAAGCGGGCACGAGTGATGGACGTATAGAAGTCCACGCCCTCGAACAGGGAGTCTATCTCCAGGGTGGCCTGGGTGCTGGAGGACAGGGTGCGCTTAGCGCGCTCACAGGCTGTGCGCAGCCTGCGCAGGGCCCGCTTGTTCCCGCTCAGGTCCTTCCGATGCTTCCGCCGGAATTCTTCCACAAAGTGGTTCACCAGCCGGTTGTCGAAGTCCTCTCCACCCAGGTGGGTGTCTCCAGCAGTGGCTTTCACCTCAAAGACACCGGCGTCAATGGAGAGAACGGACACGTCGAAGGTGCCCCCACCCAGGTCAAAAATGAGCACGTTGCGCTCTCCCGCGCCGCGCCGGTCCAGCCCATAGGCGATGGCAGCCGCCGTGGGCTCGTTGATGATCCGCAGCACGTTGAGCCCCGCGATGGCGCCCGCGTCCTTGGTGGCCTGGCGCTGCGAGTCATTGAAGTAGGCGGGCACGGTGATCACAGCGTGCGTCACGGGCTGGCCCAGGTACGCCTCGGCCGTCTCCTTCATCTTGCTCAGCACCATGGACGAGATCTCCTCGGGGTAGAACGCCTTGTCCTCCCCGCGGTAGGACACGCGCACCTTGGGCTTGCAGCCCTCGCTCACCACCTGGAAGGGCCAGTGCTTCATGTCCGCCTGCACCGTGGCGTCCGCGAACTTGCGCCCGATCAGCCGCTTGGCGTCGAACACCGTGTTGTGCGGGTTCAGGGCCGCCTGGCTCTTGGCCGCGTCCCCGACCAGCCGCTCCGTGTCGGTGAAGGCCACGTAGCTGGGCGTGGTGCGGTTACCCTGGTCGTTGGCCAGGATCTCCACGCGGCCCTGCTGGAACACGCCCACGCACGAGTAGGTGGTGCCCAGGTCGATGCCCACCGCCAGCTCCCGTGGGGCCTGCATGGCTGAAGCTCCTCGTGGATGCTCGAGGCCGTGGAGGCTGCGCTCAGCAGTCGAAGGGCCCTCCGCCGTGGGCGCTCCCCGCGGTTTCTCTCCAGCCAGCCCGGCTCGGATCTGCTCGGCTTCGCTTCCACGGGCTTTTTATCCGCTTGCGCCTCCTCCCGCCCGCGCCGCCGCGAACCTTCCCGCACCTTCCCGGCCGGCCGAGGGCCTCCCGCCCGCCCGGGCTGACTCAGCGGGACGACCCCGCGAGAAGGTTCGGGCGGATCGGGTCGTGAGCCCCGGGGCTGAGCTGCTACGCCAGGCCCGCCCGCTCTGACTCAGGGCTGCTGAGAGAAACGCGGGGAAGGTTCCAGCTCCTCCCGCCGGGCTCCGAGGACGCGCGGCTGTGGCAGAGGCCGCAAAGAGGTTTCTCCGGGGCCGTGGGAGGTTGGATCCTTGCGGCTTACAGGCTCGCGGGCTGCCTTGGAGGGCTGCTGCGAGTCCAGAGGCTCAGGAGGGCCGAAAACATGTTACCATGCGAAGACAGGTATAACAGATATGTATACATGTATCTTAAACAGTTTTATCTTGAACAAAATATTTTCGAAACCGCGATTTAAGTAAGTACCCTGATTGCTTGAGTGGCCAGAGAAAATGAGCCTGAAGGGATGATACTGCAAGCTACTTCTCATAGGTAGCATTGGTGGTTCAGTGGTAGAATTCTCGCCTGCCACGCGGGAGGCCCGGGTTCGATTCCCGGCCAATGCACGCACGCTTTTTTTTTCCGATTAATTTCAATTATTTTGCTTACCTTTTCCGATTAACTTCAGTTCTTTTTCCAATTTAGGATTAACGACTCTTGAGTAAATGAAACCAGGTGACCGAAGACTTTAGGTCTTTCCAGTTTTGTTCTGTCTCCTTTTACCACTTTCCTCAGAGGAGACGCATGACATCGCTGTGGCCCTAGGACAGGAGAGACCTCGCCGCTCAGTCCAAGGGAGAACGCAGCACCCGGGAAAGGAGGACGCAGATGTCCCTCGTGTTCTCCCCAACGTTTGTATCCCCAAGGAGCCTCCTCTCTAGAGGCCTGGTGGAGAGGCACAGTGTGCGTTTTTCTCTATGGCCTAATGTGGTTACAAGCCGGAGACCAGGACTCAGCTGGAGAGTAAACTACTACTATAGGCCCCAGTCCAACCTACGTCCTAAAGGCTGGAGGACGCCATGGGTTCACTGGGCAGTAAAGTCACACTGTTTTCCATCAGGCCTGTGACTTCGTGAATTGAGACTGTTTCCCACTTTAATGCAGAACATTTCATTCAGATCTTCTGGTGTTCGGATTTCTACTGAAAGCCAAAACAAGGAGATATTTCTGAGACTTCTGAAGGCTGAAAAGTCCTCACACAAACAGTTTTCTGTCACCTCCCTGTCGGGGAATCAAACCCCTCTCTCCCACATGACAGGCAGAGATGCTCACCACTATAGTAGTAAGGATGGCAGCTGTAATGGTTGGCAGGAGAGTATGTGGTATATTTTGGTGTTATAATTTAGGAATGTATTAGAGAAACTTACAAGTTGGCTTTTACTTAACCTTACTTGCTTGATTTAAAAGAAATTTCCATTTGTAAAACAAGAAACTAAAAACCCTTACTCCATAGGTGGCTGTTTTTTTCCTTTGACAGGTCAGAACCCACTAGGAAGTTCCACGGACCTTTTTAGGGGGAGGCAGGAGTCCAGAAGTAGAGGTTAGTCCTGTTCCTGGGCTGGGTTTCTTGGTCAGTCCTCTCTGGAAGGGCACCAGTGACAGCTGGTAGAGTTTGCTGCTTGAGAGATCAGCGGTACTGGTAAGGTGATCAGTCCAGGAAAAAAAGGAATGTTTGAAGAAATGTGTAATAGATGACTTCCACAGTGGAAAATCAAACCATCCTCGAAAAGGAGTAACTTATTTCATAATTCCAGGAGGGAAAGAAACTGTCAGATTTAAATTCACTCACTCTCAGGGTCAAAGAAAGAGATTTAATGGACTTACAGTTCCACGTGACTAGGAAGGCCTCACAATCATGGTGAAAGCGAAAGTCATGTCTCACGTGGTGGCAAACAAGAGAAGAGAGAGCGTGTGCAGGGAAACTCCCCTTTTTAAAACCATGAGATCTTGTCAGACTTATTCACTATCACAAGAACAGCACAGGAAACACCTGCCCCGTGATTCAGTTACCTTCCACTGGGTCCCTCCCACAACACATAAGAATTCAAGATGAGATTTGGGTGAAGACACAGCCAAACCATTTCACTGTAGAACAAAATTTATAGTATAATCCAAACTGTATGTATCTAAATGTCAGTGACATCCACTACCTGTATGTCCTTGAACAAGTAATTTCACCTGTCTGGGCCACAGCTTCCTCAATTTTAAAATGAAGAGATTGGACTATATTGTTTCTAAGGTGTTCCCAGTTTAAAAGTCTCTGATTTCAAACATCAAAGAATTTATTCATTCTGCACATATTTACTAAGTGCTTTATCACGCACCAGACACTAACCTGGGTTTTGAGTATGTGGTAATGAACAAAACAGACAAAGGCTTCTCCTGGAGCTCACATTCTAATGAGAGGAGTGGGAAAGTTAGACACAAAACAAACAGGTAAACATATATTAATAATACAATGGAGAAAAATAAAACAGGAAAGGGACATTAGGTGTATGGAAGGGGAAATGGATTATACTAAATGATCAAGGAGACCTCACTGATAAGGTGACACATGAGTAAAGACCTATAGGATGTAATGAGGCATGATGTGGGTCTGTGAGAAAGAACATTCCAGAAATAGGAAATGAAATAGGCTCTGGGCAGAAGTATAATTGGCATGTTCAAGGAAGAGCAACAGTGACCCAAAGCAAGCAAGGAAAAACATTAGGAGATGAGGTCAGAGAGAGTGAAGAGCAAGGTCCTGTGGCATCTTGTAGAACATTGCAAAGGCTCTAGCCTTTACTCCAATTGCAAAGGGAAGCTAATTAATGTATGATTTTGAGAAAAGAAGTGACAAATATGACACAATTTTAAAAGATCACAACAGCTGTTTTGGTGAGGAGAGACTATAGGATGGCAAGGGTGAGTGCAGGGAGGCCAGTCAGGAGGCTATTGCAGTAATTCAAGTGAGAAATAAATAATGGTGGCTTGGATCAGGGTGGTAGGAGTAGAACATCAAGAAGCAGTCAGATTGCTGAGTGCATTTTAATGTAAAAGCAGGATTTACTAAGGTTTTGTGTATTTGAGGAGTCTCTGTCTAGGGTGATATGGTTTGGCTGTGTCTCCACCCAAAATCTCATCTTGAATTGTAATCCCCACGTGTCAAAGGTGGGGCCAGGTGGAAGTAATTGGATCATGTGGGCGGTTTTCCCCATGCTGTTCTCATAATAGTGAGTGAGTCTCACGAGAGCTTATGGCTTTAAAAGCGTCCAGCACTTTCCCTGCTTACACTCACTCCATCCAACTACCATGTGAAGAAGGTGCCTGCTTCTCCTTTGCCTTCTGCCATGACTGTAAGTTTCCTGAGGCCTCCCCGGCAATGAGGAACTGTGAGTCAATTAACCCTGTTTTCCTTATAAATTACCCAGTCTCAGGTATTTCTTCATAGCAGTGTGAGAAAGGACTAATTCATAGGGTCTGGAAGCTAAAGGGTGGGTGGAAGCTCCACAGCCTCCTTAAAAATCAATGTAAATTATCCAACAGAGGAAGCTGCTAAATTTCAAATGCAAGAAAAAGTTTGCACAATGATGTTGTGTCCCAGGAAAATGGAAGGCTTTTTAAGGGTACTCACCAAACTGTCAAGGAGACTGTTGGTCATGTTTCTAATCAGCCTGGAATGGCTTCTCTGAGAAGGTTACATCCGTCTGGTAACTACACTGGGAAAATAGCAGAGCAAGACATGTCAGCTATCTCCACTGACCACTAATCGGAAGTTTGCCTTTCTGAGAACTTGTATTGCAAAACAAAGTGAGTGTTTTACTTGCCATAGGAGAAAAGGGAAGAAGACATGGAGACAAGAATACAAGTTCATTAGAAGAAGAGTATTCAGTTTCAAGAGGAGGGGCACCCACCCTACACTCCAAATCCCCATCTATCCTCTCCCCCACATCCTATCCATTACTACCTTCTCAAAATTTTCATCAGTGAAAAGAAACTGACCCCAGATAGCTCACTCTACACCCCAACCAATACAGCCCTGAAAAGGTAAACAGAATGTTGTGGTTATAATGTTTTATTACAAAAATAATATATGATCATTATTAAAAAATAAAGAAAGAAAATAGGTTGTCAATAATTCCATCACCTTGAAACAATCACTTTCAATTTGTTATTAGAGGTTAGTCTATTTTAACATTTCTGAAATCATACAGACTTACATGATGGTTATCATGTAACCTGTAACATAAGCATTTCTCATGTTGCTATGATCTATACAAACCACTGTTAACAGCAGTGGTTTGATTAATTGTGTTGGCTATGTGGATGTGGAACAGAAGATTCTTGATATCAAGAGGGCTAAGGCGCAGAAAGTGCAGTCGGTCATCTGGGACCATATTGTCTGTGACTTTCAGGACACGGAGCTTCGGGGACTCAGATGACTCTGGAAGAGTTCTTCTCTTTTGGAACTGCAGCATCCCCTCATCTTCCCCAAGGGGAATTTAGTCCAGGAAATAACAAATCCTCGCCTCTTTAATTCTCTTCTCAAATCCCAGGGGAAGACAATGGAGCCTTAATGTGGTTCTGGTAATTAAGCTGTTTGTTCTTCTAGAGCTTTGGACTGTATACACAGTGAATACGTGATTTTGCTCTCAGCTTGGAAAACGCAGAAACCAGCTGTAGGGATCCACAGAGAGGGCATAGGAAAGAAGATGTTTAAGAGGCCAGGCATGGTGGCTGATGCTGGTCATCCCAGCACTTTGGGAAGCCAAGGCAGGCAGATCACTTGAGGCCAGAAGTTTGAGACCATCCTGGCCAACATGATGAAACCCTATCTCTACTTAAAAAAAAAAAAAAAATACAGAAATACAAAAATTAGCTGGGCATGATGGCACACGCCTATAATCCTAGCTACTTGGGAGGCTGAGGCACAAGAATCACTTAAACTTGGGAGGCAGGGTTTGCAGTGAGCCAAGATAGCACCACTGCACTCCAGCCTGGGCGACAGATTAAGACTCTGTTTCTCAGGTATAACCTTAAGATTAAAACAAACAAACAAACAAAAAAAAAAACTCTGTTTCAAAAAAAAAATGTTAAAGTAAAAATTTGAGGAACAATATACTTTTAAAAAGTAATTTGAGTAAGAAGAAATTCATGAATTGGGCAACCCTAAACCAAAAGAAGTTTAGTGTTCCAGTGGCAAAATGTCACAGGCAAGTATTTATTGGGAAAATGTGGAAGCACAATAAAGACATTTAATTGATTTTCAATTACGTAATTGTTTTAGTGGGGTGGGTGTCTTGTTAGAAAGTCCCTAGCCACATAATTATTCTTAGTAGGCTGCTTATAATTGGCTGGGGTTGTCTTATTTCTACCATAAACAGTTAAGTTTTGACTATGCTTGTAGTATGACCCCAGTGAATTTTGCTTCTGTTTGTAGTTTAAGCAAAGTTAAAGCTATTTCTAAGGCCCAGGTGGTTTTGTTTGCTCAGGAATTTTTCCAGTCTCCATTTGAATTTTGCTTTAACAATTCCTCTCTTTTTGTTATCCACTCAGCAAGCTGAGAGTGTGACCACATGGCACAACGTTACTCTCAGTTATTACTGTTGACATAGTTGTTGGAAGGAAGCGTCAGGTAGAGGTTCTTATCGTCTTCAGCAGGTGCCCTAGGGTTCAGAGTCATGTAGCCGCCGTCAACCGTTTCATAGACATTGTTGGTTTCTTCATGTTGTCTCGCTCTGATGGCAATCGTTTGATGTCCAGGTGGCTGCAGGAAAGCATTTAAAACTCATAAGGGACTTCATTGCACCCGGGAGGTAAATACAATAACTATAAGGAGAATAATAGCCAAGGATTGAAAAATTCCTCTGAGCAAAGATTCTCGAGAGCCAAGACTTAACCAACTGAATAAATTAATGAATATAAATAAATAGTAGGTGATGAAAAACTCATATTTGTTCTTTAAAGTCTTTTAAACTTTAGGAGGCTATTGTTTTGGACTAAGCTCCTGCACTAGCCCCAAACAGAACAGATTAAAATTCAAAATGGAATCACCCATGCTAAAGTTTTAAGTCACCAAACAGAAACTACATTGTTATCTGGCCTTTAGAAAAATCAGGAGAGAGAGATAACAACCTAATTTCCCAAACAGGCCAGTTTCAATTGGCATGTTTTAATCCTTACAAAAAAGTAACCTGATGTTAATCAACCAGTTATTTATTATTCTTTTTCCCTATTCCTTTCTTTTGCAACTTTAACCAACTTTAAAATAGCCAATCCACTTTAAATTCTTTGTTTCTGCTTTATTCAGACCTTTTTCTGCCTTTGAAGCCAACCTCCTCTGCTGTAACTCACTGGAAACCTTACTCTAATTTAAGGAGGCAAGTGTTGCCCAGTTCTAGAATCACCATAAAGCCAACTGAGATTTTTAAGCATTTCTTTTGACATCAGTGGGAACACAAGCTCCTCCTTGTTAAGCTGCAAAGGTATCAAGAACTTCTATTTTAGGGTGTTGTTGAGACTAACTTGGCTCATTTTCTATTGTATTGCTTGAAAGGAATTCAGGGTATTAGTCTATTAAAAAACTGAAGTTAATATTTGGAGCAAATTATGATCTTAGTTTTTGAGTTTAAAGGGCAGCTAGGTGAAACAATTTCTAGATGCGAGTTTGAAGCAAGTTTAAATGGTGTACTGAAGATGGCAGTTGCAATGTGATGTGATTTTCTGGTTTGCAATTTGAATGTCTCTGGTTATGTCATTAAATATTCTGGTAAACTTTCTCAGTGACCCATAGAGCGGCAGGCATTGAGACTGTCCATACGTGCTCTGTTGTCGTGATTTTTCTGAAGCTTACAGACATCACTTTCAGTTTGCAGAGCTTTGGAAAAGGGCAGTTTTAGTTTTTAGTTGAAAAAAAATTCAGGAGTCAATCCAGTTTATAGGGAGATAATAAAACCTCAAAGAAAATGAACAGGCCTAGAATTCGACAATGGGTGCACCATAGTTTTCTACTAAAATATAATTGTTTTTATTCTGATGAAAAATATTTTCATTTTCCATTTTTACCAAAAATTAAAGTTTTTTTTTTTTTGTAAAAATAAATCAAAGTATTACCTATTTTGGGTTATAATCCAACTTGAATTTCACTCATGTTTGCAGTTTAAGCAAAGACAAGGCTATTTCTAAGGCCTGGGTGGTTTTGTTTGCTCAGGAGTTTTCAGGCCCAGTCTCCATTTTAATTTTGCATTAACAAAGGCAAAAAGTGAGGAAACAGTGGAGAAGGGACCGGGGAGTAGGAAAAGGAGGTGGCTGGGATTACTCACCTCCAATTGGGCAGCCTTCACAGGATCAGTGGAACTGGCTGTGGGGAAAAAGAAAAAGATTATCCAGGGCACTGCTATAGAAAAGAGCCTGCCTGTGCTGTTACTGAGGCTGCAAAACCATAACTAGACTTGAGGCAAGGACTGCTGACCCCTTGACACAGTCCTGTAAGGCCAAAGGCTAAGTAAATACGGCTTCATGTACCCACCCTTGGGGTGGCCCAGCCACAGCCTTCCCCACGAGCCATACTGGCGGAGGGAAGCAGTCACTTGGGCCACATTCTTTTCAGTGAATTGCTGAGTTTTCCTAGAAGCAAAGCAGGCAGCTTGGGGATCTGAGATATTGGGGAAGAGGTGGGAGAGGGGTGTTCAGCATCGGAGTGAAAGAAAGTCCAGATTTTTGCTGACCACATCAGGGAGAGAAGGCTGAGGGCCATTTCCACATTGTTCAAAGGTAGCGCATCTTTGTTGGAACTTTGAAGAATATACTATTCCATGACATTAAAAAGGAAGACAGAGTGAGAGTGAGAAAGAAACAGGAGGGAGGGAGGGAGGGAGGGAGGGAGTGGGGAAGGAAGGAAGAAGGGAAGGAAGGAAGAAAAGGAAGGAAGGAAGGAAGGAAGGAAGGAAGGAAGGAAGGAAGGAAGGAAGGAAGGAAGGAGAGAAAGGACTTTCTCTGGTTACTGTTCAAAACACACCTAATTGCCTCAAGGAAGGAAAGGAGGAAGGGAGGGAGCAAGGGAGGGAAGGAAGAACTTTCTCTGGTTAGTGTTCAAAACACACCTAATTGCGTCATGTTTTTGTCATAAACTGACTTAGCCAGTGGGAAAAGCAGCCTCAGTATCTGAAAGCCGCATTTCTCAGGAAGTTGGGAGGCATCTGAGACAATGCCCCTAGTCTCTTCTCTCACCCCCTGAACACAGAGTGTCTTTACTGCCATGCTCCAAATTCTACAGCAAGCCATATTCTGAATTCCCATTCTAATACAGTCCCCAACAATCCCAGCAATCCAGCTTGCCTTGCGGGCCACAATTTTTAAAAAATCATTTGTGCAGCCCCCGTGCCTGGCTGCATAAATGCCTTGTGAAATGTGCTTACGGCAGTGTAGACAGAACCACACAGCAAGGTGGCTAATCCAGCTGCTTGGACTTTTTTTTTTTTTTCCAGATCTTCTGGCAATGTCTGGATTTAGGGCCTGGGCCAAGGGGAAACTGATAACAAAAGGGACCAGGAGGAGCTACTAACCCGAAATCCGCTTCTTCCTGTGGTAGATCAAGGCCACTACAGTAGCAACAATGGCCACTACAGCAATCCCAGTGACCACGGCCACAGTGATCCCCATCCGTGAAGAGCTGCTCACTCTGGGCACTAGGGAAGACAGAACTCAGGATGGGCAGCACTCTCCTTGTCCCATCCCCCCTCCTCCAGTGCTATGTCCCAGTGCTTGTCACCCAAAGCTTTTCTGTGTCTGAGTCACTCACTGATGCAAGACTCACCACATCCCGAGCCGCACCTGCACGGGGTTTCTGTGACTGGACTTGTGCCTCCTCCCTACCCAGATTTCTCCACCAAACTAATAAAAGTGCACTGGTGAGCATGCAGGAGCAGAGAGAAGAGTTCCCCTTAGCCCTCCGGGGTGGTGGGGAGGGTGGCCCCATAGATTCCCATAGCTGGAGGCATCATTACTCTGTGGAGCACAGCCTTGAACAGTCCACGACATGCCAGGCTTTCTGGAGTGAATGGCTATACCATGAGTCATGAGAAGAAACGAGGCGAACCTCAGCTCTTAGGAATGCCCAGGA